>PITA01005717.1:19153-107622 GCA_004023965.1 Spilogale gracilis | reverse complement strand
TCTATTGTCTGCAGATAGAAAATTTTTTTAATTGAGGTATAAATTATGTTAATGAAACAAGATGAATAAGAAGTTATATTCAGATAGGACTGTACTATGTTATTTACACACATGGATCTTTTATCATAGGGCACATTGCTAGATCCAGAAATTGGAGATACGGTGAAAGGCATGCACAGATTTTGAACCTTTGGCTTTTAAAAGGGACCTATAAAAAAAAGAAAAAAAAAAAAGGGAACCTATAATGATCCTTTCTATTTGTATATAAACCCCTGAAAATTCACAGAAGAAAAATCATTATTCTTTTTACTCAGTGAATCATATCATCTGAAATATAAATCCCAAATTTCTTGGTGCTACATGAATTCATTTTATAATAACTCTTAATAAATTATTCTTACAAGTTTTAAGTTGGGTAGCATTTAGGCTTTTTTAAGATGTGTAGAATATTCTCTGCAGAATTATTCAGGCCAATATCTCTTTTTATATACAGTTATTTATTATGAAGACCAGTGAGTTTAGGTATTTAAAGTGAGAGAACCTAATTATTTGCAAAGATAAGTTGCAACTTGTTTTTTGACATAATCAAATGTCTTTACCTTAATGAGCTTTTAAAGACAGAAGCTAAGCGATGCAAACAGTATATATTGTGTTTTTGACATTAAACGGTACCAATAAAGTATTTTATTACCAAAAGTTAAATGAAAATGTGATAAATTAATTTCTCTCGGTTATAAAATACCATAAATACAAAAAAGTATAAACATGTAATTGTGTACTTTAAAGAAAAATAAAGCAAACAGGTACCCAGATTAAGATAACATTTTCAGTGGGGGCGCCTGGGTGGCTCAGTGGGTTAAAAGCCTCTGCTTTCGGCTCAGGTCATGATCTCAGGGTCCTGGGATAGAGGCCCACATCAGGTTCTGTGCTCGGCAGGGAGCCTGCTTCCTCCTCTCTCTCTGCCTGTCTCTCTGCCTACTTGTGATCTCTCTCTCTCTCTCTGTCAAATAAATAAATAAATAAAATCTTTTTAAAAAAAGGAAAGATAACATTATCAGTGAAAGGCCTTTATGTGCCCCTTCTTGGTCTCACACCCTCACTCTCCACAATAGTAACCATTCTGATTTCTGTGATGATTTTTCATTTGTTTTTCTTAGTTTTCCCAACTGTGTATGTACCTCTACCCAAAAGACTGTTTAGTTTTGCCTGTTTCTGAGTTTATTTGCATAATATTTCATTATATATTCACTTTCAATATTCTATTTTTTAGGTTCATTCATGTTAATCTCAAAATTCATTTTTATTACTGACTAATATTCCACTCTATGAATATACTAAATATTCAGTAATTCTGTTTTTTATAGATATTTGGGTTGTTCATAGTTTTTTGTTGTTTGCTTTTGCTATTAGAAGCAATATTGTCATGAATACTGCCTTACATGCCTCTTGTAAGTATACAAGAGTTTCTGTAGGAGTAATGATGCTGGGTCATCTTTTGTGTGTACATTCAGTTTCCTTTCCAAAGTAGGCTGTCTCCAGCACTGTGAGAGAGTTAATTTGACATCCTTGGCAAGACTTAATTTTGTCAGGTCTATTAATTCTTGCTCATCTAATAGACCTTAGGCATGAATTGTAGTTACAGTTTGTATTTCAGTCCTCTTGCCCATTATTATCAGTTCTTAGGAATTCTTCACATATTCTAGATACCAGTTTTTGTTGGTTAGGTATCTTTTCCCAGAATGTGGCTTGTCTTTTCCCATTCTTAGTGGTACTTTTTCATTAATAAAAATTAGCTCTAAAGGACTAATTTTTTTACCTTTATGTATTTATACTTTTTGTCACTGATTTATGACCTCATATTAAGGAATGATAACTTAAAGCTATTGTTCTGTATTGTCTTCTGAATACCTCATATAGAACTTTTGTTTTTCCTAGTTAGGTCTTTAACCTAACTGGAAGAGCTTTTTGTGTGTGACGCGAGGTAAGGGTTGCATTATACTTTTTTCCAGCATCACCTT
This sequence comes from Spilogale gracilis, assembly GCA_004023965.1. NCBI lineage: Eukaryota > Metazoa > Chordata > Mammalia > Carnivora > Mephitidae > Spilogale > Spilogale gracilis. The sequence goes on along the minus strand of PITA01005717.1, from coordinate 105,604 downwards.
ATCCATATTTTACCCGTAGAACCACTCTCATCCATCAGATGTCCAAATGCACAGGTCTGGTTCTGGGCTCTCATCTGTTCAATAGGTTTTTTGTCCATCACCATACCATTACATCATGGTCGAAATTACTGTAACTTTATACCAGTCAGTATCTCTGAAAGCTGGTCCACTTGCCTTATTCTTAAAGATTGCCATGGCTCTTTGTAGCCCTAGTACTTTGACATAAATTTTTGAATAAGCTAGTTAAGTTTCACAAAACTTTTATGAATTTGATTGGAATCTCATTGAATCAGTAAGTTCACTTTGGAGAGAATTTACATCTTTATGATACAGAGTCTTCCAGTCCTTGAACATAACATGTCTGTTTAGGTCTTGATTGCCTTTAAATTTTATGCTTTTTCACACAGTGGTATTACATGTGTTACTTTGTAGATTTTTCCTAGATACTTTGCATTTTATATGCCATTATAACTTATTTTTTTATATTATCTATCGCTGGTATTTAGAAGTCCAGTCACTTTTGTGTTTAGCAACCTTGCCAAAGTGCTTAATTCTAGTAATATATTTCTAGTTTCTTTTGTATTTTTTGTTATGTTATGTTTCATATATCTATGAGTAGTGAAAATTTTTCCAATTTTTATATATTTATTTTTCTGGTCTTACTGTGCTTATTGGGATTTATTGTGCAGTGTTGACTGGAACTGATAATAGTGGATTTCCTGCCCATGTTTCTGATTTCAAGGGGAACACTCTCAGTGTTTCATCAGTAAGTATGGTATTTGCTGGAAGTGTTTTTATAAATACCCTTTATCAAGTTAAGGAGGCTACTTGGTGAGTTTTTATCATGCTTGAGAGCATTTGTCAAATACTTTATATGTTGAGATGATCATATTTTTTCCATCTTTGATATGTTAAATTGAGTTCATCGGTTTTCTGAAGTACCCTTGCATTCACAGGGTAAACTCCAATCTTTCATGATGTATTATTATACATTTTAGGATTTAGTGTGTGTGTGTCCCACATGCCCACACGCATACTTTATTTGCATATCTCTATATATTCTCATGTGGGTCAGTGTGCATGTATATATATTTCAGGTGTTTTTCATCCATGTTCATGAATGAGAATGCCCCTGCTTATGCTTGTCGGGCTTTTTTTTATTAAGGTTATTCTAGCCTATAAATTAAGTTACTGGTGTTCTTTCTGTTCCCAAAGAAGTTTTGTAGACTGGAATTACTTCTTCCTTGAATATTTGGCAGAACTACCTGAAAGCCACCTGACTATGAAGTTTTCTATATGGGAAGATTTCTGATCACCAGTTCAATTTATTTAATGATTGTAGAACTACTCACATTTTCTATCTCTTTTCAAGTCCATTTTGGGGCAACTGGGTGGCATAATTGGTAAGCGTCTGACTCTTGGTTTCAGCTCAGGTCATGAGATGGAGCCCAGACTTGGGCTCTGTGCTCAGCATGGCGTCTGCTTGAGAGTCTCCCTCTCTCTCCCTCTGCCCCTCCTCCTGCTCACTTTCTCTCTCTCTCTCTCTCTCTCTCTCTCTCTCTCTCTCTCTCTCTCTCTCTCTGTCTTTCCAAATCTTTTTTTAAAAAGTTTTGGGGGCATCTGGGTAGCTCAGTTGATTAAGCAACTGCCTTCAGCTCAGGTCATGATCCTAGAGACCCGGGATCGAGCCCCACATTGGGCTTTCTGCTCGGCGGGAGGCCTGCTTCTCCCTCTCGGTCCTTCTGTTTGTGTTTCCTCTCTGACTATGTTTCCCTCTGTCAAATAAATAAATAAAATCTTTTTTAAAATATTAATAATAAAAAGTTTTAATTGAGTTATTTTAGGTAATGTGTGATCTAGGAATTTATACTGATAAATTTGAAAATTTAGTTGAAATATACAGAGTTGTTTACAAAATTCTCATCTCTATAATATGTACAGGATCTGTAGTGATAGCCTTTCTTTCATTCCTGGTATTATTTGTGTCTTTTGTTTTTCCTTGATTAACCTTGCCAGAGGCTAGCCAGTTTTTTCAGTCCTTTCAAATAACTGATTCCTACTAGCCATGTATGTGGGATCCAGTTCTGTCACACTGTCCCAAGACAGTATTTTCAGTGTTTTCAATTTAGACTCTTTAATCTCTATTGAATATGTACAGTTTTCTCATTTTGGTTTTATTAGTATAAAAATATTAGTATATTAGTATAATTTATTAGTATATTTATCACTAGATAAATATTATCTTTTCATATGCTTATTGGTCATTTGAGCATCTTTTGTGAAATGCCTAGTAAAAATTTTTGCCTTTTAAAATTTTTATTTGAGAGAGAGCGAGACCATGAAAAGGGGAAGGTCAGAGGGAGAAGGAGGCTTCCCACTGAGCAGGGAGTCCAATGTGGGACTCAATCCTGGGACTCCAGGATCATGACCTGAGACAAAGGCAGTTGCTTAATCAATGAGCCACACAAGTGCCCCTTTTGCCTTTTTTTAATTGCCCTTTTTTTAAAGATTTTATTTATTTGACAGCACAAATGGGAGAGGCAGAGGGAGAGGGAGAAGCAGGCTCCCCTCTGAGCAGAGAGCCAGATGCAGGACTCAATCCCAGAACCCTGGGATCATGACCTGAGCTGAAGGCAGACACTTAACCAGCTGAGCCACCCAGACGCTCCTTAATTGACTTTTTTTTTAACTGGTAGGATCTACTTCAGTGTTCTGAGTCTTTTGTCAGATTTATGTATTGCAAATATCTTCTCATAGGCAAGGGACTATTTTTTTTTTAAGATTTTATTTATTTGACAGAAACACAGCGAGAGAGGGAACACAAGCATGGGGAGTGAGAGAGGGAGAAGCAGGCTTCCCGTCGAGCAGGAAGCCCGATGTGGGACTTGATCCCAGGTCTCCAGGATCATGACCTGAGCCTAAGGCAGTCGCCCAACCAACTGAGCCACCCAGGCGCCCCCGGCACTATTCATTCTTTTAATGGTATCTGTTAATAAACAAAAACTCTTAATTTTAATAATGTCCATTTTATCATTTTCTTTCTTTTATGGCTGGTGATTTTGGTATCTCAATTTAAGAAAACTTTGTCTAAAGTAACTTTGACAAAACAAACTTTGTCCAAAGTAAAGAAGAAATTTTCATATTTTCTTTTAGACGTTTGATTGCATAAGATTGCCTGTAAACCTCCCTTTCTCATCTTTGTTGAGCCTTATACTTAGTTCTATGATGCATCTGGAAATAATTATTGTATATAGGGTATGATTTAACCTTTAGAATTTCTTCTAGGGAAGGTCTGCTCACAGCAAACTCCATTGGTTTGTAAGTATCTATCTCATTTAAAAAATATTTTTTGAAGGGAATAGAAGTCTAGGTTGGGTTTTTTTTTTTTTTAGCACTTTGAGGTTATTCTACTGTTTTCTGGCTTCAGTTATTTCCCTTGTGAAGTAACCTATCAGCTTAACAGTTGATACTCCTTTGAAAGTAATCAACCTTGTTCCCTGGTTGCCTTCAGGATCTCCTTTTTATTTCTGTTCTGTGTCACTATGATATGTGTCTGTGCTGGGTTTGTTTTGTTTTGTTTTTCTGATCCTGCTTGAGATTCTGTGGGTTCCTTGGATTGTTCTTTTATCAATTCTGAAACATTTTCAACTATTATATTTTGATTGTCTCTATCATTCTCTTTCTTTCAAAAGCTCTGATAACATGTTAGACCTGTTGTGTCCACCATGCCCTTTGTTTCTTAACCCATTTCATATTTTCCAGTCTCTTCTGTTACATTCTGGTAATTTCTTCAGAATTATGACCAAACGAATTTGGGGAAGACTCTATTGAGTTCTTCAAGAAATGAAAATGAATTTTAAAAATCCAACAGGTGGATTAAATATAGCTAAGGAGAGACTTTTTTAACTAGAATCTCAAAATGTTTACTTCTACTGGCTAATTTAGGAGTAGTACCCATAGTTCAGAACCATGTTAAACTAGATTTTCAGCTCAATGGTTCTTGACTAATGTGATGTTTGCTACAAAACTTAATGAAATTCACTGACTTGTTACAAATTATCAGTGGTAAGTTTTCCCGATCTCCATTCAATCCTAAGGTTCAAAACAGTGGGGTTGGGGGAGAAGCACTTTATTTCAAGTTCACGGTTATGGTGAAGGGTGGTTCTTTGGGATGTCAGCTTTATGGCCTGGGGTTTCCTCTTTGACCCCTCTTCTTGAATAGGTCCTGAACTTTCTTCACTATCCCCATGTAGACTTGGAAGTGGAAGTTCATAATGCTTGCCCTCGGGGCAAAAGCTGGCTTCAGAGTTTCCTTCAACCTCTCTGGGGTTTTGCTTGGATATTTACATTTTGCATAACTTTAGCAGCTGATTTCAGCAGGCAAGCACTTACTTAATCTAATGCTGCCAGAAATACATGCATAACTTCCTTACATTTTTTTAAGATTTTATTTTTAATTTCTGCACCTACTATGGGGCTCAAACTCATAATCCCAAGACCAAGAGTCACATGCTCCACCAACTGAGCCACCTGGTAGTTTTCTTATCTTCATGACAGTACTGTTTCCTCAACACTGTTGCTGAAGATCCATACCTAAAAGTTTAAGTTATGTCAAGATATATATTTGGGCAAGAGGGGATGGCAGCCCTTCTTCACAGTATCATGACTTCCTTTCTGGGAATAAAAATAGAAACCGTGTTGGTATGATATAAGGTTACTAGCCTATATGTGGGTAGTAGGTTTTTCATTTAGAAAGTAGTTTTGAGGGCACCTCGGTGGCTCAGAGGGTTAAGCCTCTGCCTTCGGCTCAGGTCATGATCCCAGGGTCCTGGGAACAAGGCCCACAGAGAGCCCGCTTCCCCCTCTTTCTCTGCCTGCCTCTCTGCCTAGTTGTGATCTCTCTGCCAAATAAATAAAATCTTAAAAAAAAAAGTAGTTTTGAATCCCAAATTTGTGGGAATTTTTTCCCATATGTTTATATACTGATTAAATTTAACAGTGGCTCATTAGTAGTGTAAGAATATATTTGTATTGACCAGGACTTCAGTTGTTCCTTTGAGAAGATCAATTATAATTCTTTGTTTCACTTTTCCCAGGAGATTCTGCTTTCTGCTGGAGAAGTCGGATTCAGTTTCATCAGGGGTGCCCCTGCTAGTACCCAGCTAACTCTGACTGCTTCTGATGAACCAGGTACTGCACTTTCTGCCATGTTTCATTACCACAACCCCATGAGACAGAGAGTATTGTAATTTCCTCTTAATCATGAGAAAATGAAGGCTTTAAAGGGTAAACAATTTTCCCAGGATACCCAGTTAGGAACAGGAAAGTAGGACTCAATTCCAAATAGTTTAACTTCTGATTCCTTGCTCTTATGGTTATCCTGTCTTGCCTCCCTGGAGAACATGACACATGCTTTATGTACAGGTATAGTGGGTATATATTTCACAATGATCTTAGTTTTGTCACCGAAGTCTCTATGGCCTTAGGAGAGATCTTTAGCTTAATTCCTGTCGCAGCTGATACTTTAACATAGATTTTTGTTCCTGAAATATCTGAAATGAAAGGTAGCATTCAGTCATCATATGGTGGTGTTACGAGCTGCACACCATGTTAGTCACCGGCCACATGGCTACACAAGTGGCTCCTACACAGAAAGCCAAGAGTAATGAGTGAGACAGATGCCAGCGGTGTGATGTGAGAGAATGGGTAGGGCCCAGAGGAGCACAGAGCACCCCTCACTAGAGAAGCTATAAGGAGACTCTGGAAGAATGCATGCAGATGGGACCACAGTGTATCAGAGGAGGTGCAGTGGTGACAAGGAGAGTCAGTGTGCCTATGAAGCAGACTGTACCTGGGAGAGGTAGGCTGTGAGGATCAGCAGGAGAGCTTCCCAAACGTGCTAGGCTTCCCACCCCCATGTTTCCCCTTTAGCGAGCCTGCAGTGGGGCTCTGAGAAGAATTTGAGCAAGTTTCCAGCACTGCTGACACTATTGTCGAAGAGCTACAATTTGAGAAGCACTGCCTTGGAGGGACCAGCCTGTGAGTGAAGGAGAGCACCATAGCTAGCCTGGTGAGCTCAGCACCCACTCCCAGCCCAAGCTCCATGGCCAACGCACACACCAAATGATGGGTTGCCCGTTCTTCAGCTGAAGTAGGTAGAAATTTTCAAAAATAACCTTACCAGGAAATTAAGAACTCCACTGAATTATGAAGACCTTAAAAATGTCATTTACCCAAAACCCACCTAGGAACCCTCATAGATGTCTCATGTGTTCCATGAACACCTAAGCACCATTTGTGTGCCATCCACTCCACAAGCCACTGGAAGGGCAGCAGGTGACAAAGCTCCACTGGCCTGGCCTTTTGTCCAATATGGTGGCCACTAGCTATTTAACCTAAATAAAATTAGAAATTCCATTCCTCAGTTGCATTTTCAAATTTCACACTTCAGTGCTCGGTACCTGTATGTAACCAGCAGCAGTGCAGATACAGAGCACTCCAGAAAGTTTTCTGTTGGGCAGTGCTGGTCCAATCATATCAGACACTGAATGTATTTACAGATGCTCCGAGTTAGCTCTAAGGCAGCAGGGAGAGGTTCATTGAGCTGTAGAGTAGATCTCCTGCAGCCTGAGCATTGACAGAGTGGCGGTGGGACAGGCTGGAGAGGAACGGGTAGGGGTTTGCCTTAGTGTCTCAGTTCTTTCCTTCATTTCTACAAACTCGTGTGCCTTTCCACAAATCCCTTTAGTGCTCTTGAATGTGACTAATCACAACAGAAAGAGCACCATCTAGGACTGCATTCTGTCCTGCAGAAAGATGTCCAGAGTGTCCCCAACTTCCCCTGCCCCAAGAGAGACCACAGTGCCCATGGACACTGACGGTTCCAATCAGTCCTGCAGTAAAGGAGCCTTTACAATCTTATTTAAGTTAGAGTTCCGCAACTTACAGGGCCATGTGATACAATCACCTTGTGATACAGTTTGGGATCTTAGTTTGAGGAAAGCATACTAGAACATGCCTCTTGTATGCTTTGTCTTGTTTTGCATTATTTATTTGAAAAGCCCTGTCAGAACATGTTGTATAGATGAGAATTTCTTGCTCATTCCCTGAAAGGCCATGGAGGACCTAGATATCCCTACACCTCCTGCCAGCAGCCAAGCCATCAGGCCTCACCAGCTACACGCAGAGAGCAAGCCAGCAAGGGGAGCAACATGTTCTTTTATTGATGCAAGTAGGTCCAGTCACACCAACAACTGACATCCTGCATTATGGTACAGCTTTGTACTTAGAGTTCATCTCAAAATACCAAAACATCATAGGGTGTGTATCAAACTGGGAAAACAAAGTAGCAAACATAGACACTGTATCAGGTAGGTACTGGAACTGATGACCCAGTAGAGTGCACACCGACATGAAAGCTCCTTAATTAACGCAAGACAGAAAGTGTTCTAACATTGTATTCCAAATATATATTCTCAAGTTTTTAGCCTTTGTCTCAAATACATAAACAAAGCAATATATACTATCAAGATACAATATGTACTATCTAGAATGTCTGAAAAGTGCAAAAACACTGTGACAATACAGTGTGAATATTCTTGCTCCACCCAGGGCTGAGGGCGCAGTCAGCAGTGGATCATGGAGCCACCCCTTCCTGAGGCCTCACCTCCACATCTCCAGGCTCTCCTAGGAGCTTTAGGAATTAACAACGAACTGCCACATCCTCACTCAGGCACCTCAGCTTCAGGCTCCTGTGGGAGGACGCCAGGCATGCAGAGAGCAACAAGGGTGCGTAGCTCGAAATCTACTTGTACAGAATGAAAGCCCCACTGTGAGAGAAAAAGAGTCAGAGGGATGGCCCACCTCTGGCTTTTGAGGGACCAGGACTTGCGGTCCCACAGCCAGAAAGACAGAAAATGGAGTGTACTGCTCAAATTTGGGTGTGAAAAATACCTCCAAATGCTGGGCAGTTTTATGTGAGTGGGCTCCAGCAGTGTGATCTGGCTAATTTCCTGTCTCAGAGTCCCTTAGAGGAGCCCCCCGATCTAGAGGAACAGAGAAGGCTTTCCACTAGAATACCAATTTGTTAGTTGCTTTTCGCTTGGTACTAGAGTTTGAAGAACTGCTTTAAATGTCCCCATCCTCAAGTCTACCTTGTATTCTCTTCATTTCAGCTTAGTGTACCTTTTAGAGCCTGGAAAACAGACAATTCCATCACACCCTCCCCCTTATATTATTTTAGATTTTCTCTTTTCCTAAAATGTAGTTGAACAATTTGCCAGACATATTCCAACAGAAAATATGCTGCCAGGTATTCCCCTGCCCCTCCCCAACTCCCTAAATCCCTGATAAAGGAAAATGAAAATGTAAACTTTGGAAAGCCTGTACTCAAGGTTTGCTTCTAGAAGTATGCAGTGAGGCCCCCTGGCCAGCCAAGCCCTTGTTTCTAGAACCTCTCTGGCCTAGGCTTTGAGGGCAGGTGCCTTGTGACCCAGGGTAGAGCTTTCCTGACATTTCCCTGGCACTGGCTGCCTGAGGGCTAAAAGAATGGAGTGGGAGACCGGCCCTCCAGTACTCTCTAAGGCACTAACCCCGACATCAGAGACACTGGCTGGAAGGGCGTCCAAGCAGGCAGGGCTCACATTGGTTTTGGTTGGGTTTTTTTTTTTTTTAATATTTTTTCAGAGATGTTAATAATCAAAAGTAGAAAATAAAAATCTACATTTCAGAATAAGATGTTATCATGGATGCCATCTCCCATGATACTCTTTTCCCACCCCTCCCCAAAGCAGGGCCCTGCCCTGTTATTTAAAATAAACAACAACAACAAAAAAAACAAAAACAAAAACAAAAAAAATTTATATGTGCCAAAGGTTGATGCATGAAATAATTACTTTTTTTTTTTCCATAAAAGGTATATACAAAATCGACCCCAACCAGTGAGGCCTCCTCATCTCAACCCTTATCAATCAAGATTAAAACTCAGTGCATATGTGTGCTTCATCCAACGTCTGCAGGCTGCATCCGTGCCTTCAGGCTCTGTTAAGGAGAGTGGTCCTAGAGGTAGGCAGGGCACAAGGAAATGGTGAGGTGGTTGGCAGGCCCTTCCCCTGAGCAGGCAGAGGGCAGGCCACGCTGTTTGGGGAGGGCCTGGATTCTAAGAACCGGCCATCAGGGGAAGGGTCAAGAACATTCAGACCCAAGTCCTCAGCCTCCCACCAACTGGCAGCCTGTGTGGAACTACCCCTGGCTGCCTTTCGGAAGGGCAGATCCATCATGCTCCCCAGTCCTCTCCCTTCTGGTAGTCCCAGGCATGGGGACTCAAGGGCTCACAGGCCTATCCCTGGGGTTTTCTTACCTGAGAGTCTTCCAGCTATCTTTTTCCATGTGGTTTTCAGGACCTTCACTTTCAAAGGAGGCGATGAAGAGAGCTAAGAAATAAAAAGTCCTTCAGAACCCATGTCCACATGCAGTCAGTCTGCCTACGACACCAGTTATCCCTTCCTTTCTAGGGGAGCAGCTGGGCCCAGGCAGAGACCGTGACGTCAGGGCTTTTCCACAGGTCTCTGTTGCCTGGGGTTCCAGGCCCCATCAGGTCTAGAACTCCCAGCTTAGAGCCTGAGAAATTTCCTGGTTCTGCAGCATGAACCCAACCCTGTCCTGGCTCTCTTGGGTGGCTTCCAGAGCCCCCTCTCTCCTTATCCTCGTCCTGTTGTCTCCCCATAACCCACCCTCATATACTCACCCCTGTGGGCTGAGCTTCCCCTGTGTGGCATGGTGACTGTGATCAGGCCTGTTTCCCAGTGCAACCCCTTGAGGGCAGAGGCTCTGGATGTGGGGGAGTGACATGTATAGAGAGCTGGGCCTCACCTTCCTCGCTGTAGATAGGAGCCGTGAGCAGGTAATTCTGAATCTTCTTGTCCTTCTCGAAGGGACACTCTACCTGAGTCCATGTCATGAACTCATGGATCTGTCTGGAGATCTCCCAAAATTTCTGAAGATACAGAAGACCAACTGGATGTTCTGAAGGCCCCATGTGGGACTCCAGGCTGAGGCAGGTATGCCAGCCACACCCAGCAAAAGCACCACCAATCAGAACATGCCATGATCTCACTCTCCAGGGCCTATGTAAGGATCCCTAACTCCTTCCTACCCCTTACCTGTGTGAGGTAGGTAACTGGACAACCCCACTTCCCCTACACCTCCCCAAATCACCTTTGTCCTCCTTTCCACCCTTGGCCATCTACCCTTAGCTTCCATCTGGAAATCTGCTGCTGCCTTGCTCAAGTCCCTTCTTGCCTAATGCTTTTCTCACTCCCAAACCCCCAGGAGTAACCCCTTCTCTGTCTCCCTGTTGGAGCTAGTGTTGGGACCAGGGTCCTGGGTAAATACAAACTCCCTGTGGCTCCAAGCCCTTTTACCAAATCATACACCCAGAAGGATTGGGGCTACCCTTATACCTCACAAACAGCACGCATAACCCACCCTGGAGCTTTCAGTCCTAAAGGCCTTTCTTCGACAGGGCCATTGCCTTGCAGCTCTCGTGGCACAGAATCTGCCTGCTCTAGAGTAAGACTGAGGGGGTCTGTCCTGCCTTGTGTTGGGACAATCTGGCCCCCCTCCCATCGGACCACAAGGGGGTTGAGCTCACCTTGAAGTTAACATGCCCGTTGGGTAGGTGGTTGGTATGGATTTTGTGCAAGAAGTAAATGTCCTTAACAAAAAGGTTGAATACAGGGATAACAATCTTCTCTCGGCTGCTGTTGGCCATCTGGGACCTTTGGGTGGCCCCCTGCAGCGCAGTGCGGTAGTTGCAAAAGTTGCTGGAGGGGTCCATGTGGTGCTGTGGGCAGACAGGAGGACAGGGTGGGCAGTCTTCTCCCTGCACTGTGACCTGCTGAGAATGCCCCTTTGCGGAGTAGGAAACAGTAAGGGGGAAGGCCCTTCCCCACTGGGCAGCCCTCGATGGTCAGAAGAGGCCTCCTTTCTAGGAGTGGGCATCTGGCTCAGTATAGGGTTTGGGTCCAGGCATCATCAGATTTATAGAGAAATCTCACAGCACGCGCACACACCTTTTTCCTGCCATGCTAAGAGTGGGTCTTACCTTCTTCCTTTCTAACCCTTCCTTTGCCCCTCTACTTGGACCAACACCTCCCAAACCTGACGAGTTCCATGAGACGTTTACAGAAAGTGGATTCTGTGATCAAAAAATCGAAGAAGGCTACAAGTGAACCTGCCTTGTCCACTCTTGAGCCACCCAGATGATCCAGAACCACAGGACTTCAAGCCAGGAAAAGGTCAGTGGACTTAGCATCACCCAGCACAGGGCTCACAGGCACACTTTTGTCAAACTTTCCTAAGCACTCTCCAGAACTTGCTTTAGGCAATGCCAGTACTGACTGAAGTCCCAAGGGCCAAGGAGGGCTTCAGGTACCCACCTCCTAGAACAGCCAGGCCAGCTCAACATGCCCTACAACAGATGGCTCTATAGGCAGTGGGTTCTGAGCAAGGGAGCAGAACATGATGGGAGGCCCACCCCTCCACAGGCCAGTGTAGGACAAGGCTGAGGTGCCTACCTCCAAGACATCAAACTTGGCTGTCTTGACTTTGGACCACGTTTTCTTCAGCCTCGCCACAGGACTGAGGTTCATGCCAGCTGCAGGAAACAGCAGGTAGGGTCAGGGTAGGGGTAGGCAGGCCATGCAGAAGCTAGACAGGAAGCCCCTGGGGCCTGGACACTCACAGATGATGGCCATCATGGAGTTGAAATTCCCGATGTTGAAGCACTCCCGGGCCACATCAATAAAGAACTCTAGCATGCGGGTCCGGTGCTTCTTCTTCACCACCTTGAGAGCAGCCAGACAGCCTCAGGGTGAGTCCACCACAGGAGCATCCCCTCCACCACCTGTCCCCAAAGGGCAGCCCAGACAGGAGCTACCCTGGGCCCTCAGAGCTGTCCGACCCAGAGCTGGGGAGATAACTCATGAGCTAGAAGCAGTAATGCAGCTGTGGCATTTTCAATGCCGGGCAGTGGGGCAGGAGAGCCATTTGAGAGGATAAGGGAGCCCTAGATGAACTCACAGACCCTGCTAGTCCACTCCATGGGCACCGGTCTCACAGTCACTGTGAGACTGGCCGGGGGAGCTAAGTGGGGGGTATTGGGGGTAACAGGGATATCGGTGGCCCTGGCAGTGGAGGCTGCTATCTCCACTTTCAAACTTCCATCATCTGAGGGGTACAGAAGTCAGAGGCTCAGGCAGCCCTGTGGGTTCGGAGAAGTGACAGTGCTGCCCTACCCATATGGGCCATGCAGCACTTACCCGGCACACCTCGGTGGCCACTAGCATGCTAAGGCAGTTGAACCAGTTGTCATAGGCCTCCAGGCTATAGGTCTTGGTCAGGTCTCCTCGGCACTGGTGGAACACAATGAGTCACAGGGAGCCTGAGGACCTTCCAGCAGTGCTGCCCCAGTCCTACCCCCAGAAATGAGCAGAAGCCATGGCCAAAAGAAACTGAAGGTGATGGTGGGGTGTGGGCAGCTGGATATGTCCAGGTCTCCCAGGATGTCCCCTCCCCAGGCTCCTGGAAACACTGGCCCCTTTCTAGTATGCATCATCCTGCATTGCTGTCTGCTGACCCCTTAGGGAAGGTACCAGGCCAAACCCATATCCATTTGGTTGTGAGGCCCCCTGCCCTGCATGGGGTATATATAGGTACCCTAAGGCCACCCCAGAGCCCATAGCAGCCCCTTACCCTGTGCTTGTCCCGAGAGTCCATGTGGCTGACGATCTGCATCAGGTCCTCAGGGTGAATGCTACCGACCCTCTCCTAGGACGGGCAAGGAGACAGCACGGGAGGGTGACAAGCCTGCCATTCTTGGGTAGGTCCCACACTCAAGGTGTAGGTCATGTTCAGAGTAGCAGTCTATACCTTGCAGGTGTATATCGCAGCCCCTCCTTGATCAGAGCACCCAGCCAGTAGGTAGCACCCATGCCCAACCAAATGTACCCCCTCCCAGGGGTCTGAAAGACCCTGGCCTGGGAGGGTAGGAAATAGGGCTTCATGGGAGTGAGGCAGAAGCCTTGGGGCAGTGGCTACAAGGTGCAGGGTACCTTCCCAGCCTACAGCATAGGCAAGCTGAGGTGGCAGGGTCAGGGGAACTAGCTCTCTCCTTCCAAGCCCTTTACCTCCTGGGCCAGTCCTCCATCCTGGAGTTCCTGCAGTCCCCATCAGCCCAGCCCCTCCCCTGTACACAGGACTGCTGGGATCCTGGGGACCCAGAAGCAATGGTTGGACCTGGCAAGTAAGCTTCACCTGATACCCCAGTCTGACCAGCAGAGGAGGCCCTGCAGCACTATTGAAAAAGGTGCTGGCGGGGGGTGGGGGGATCCGGCAGCCTTGAGTGAGCATCAGTGAATATACCCCCACCCCAGGCAGAACATACTCATGCACTGACCAGCTCAATGTGAGTCAGCTGCTGGGCCAGCACCAAGGGGTCACAGCACACGCCCAGGATGTCCTTCTGAGTGGCTGGTGGCTTAGCCTTGAGGACAGACCCTCTTTCCATGGCTGGTGAACGGAGCTTCTCCCGTAGCTCCTGAAGCTGGCTTCGGGCAGCCAGAGACAGCAGCAGGCTCTGTGTCATTTGGGCGATGGCCTTCTTCACTGTGCCATTCTCCTGTGGGGAGAGGGGACAGTGAAGGTGCTGATATGGGCTGGCAAGACCACCATCTCCCAGGGAACCCATCTCCTAAGGATATGGCTATTTTTTTTTTAATTTTATCCATTTATTTGACAGAAACAGCAAGAGAGGGAACACAAGCACAGAGAGTAGGAGAAGCAGTCTTCCCACTGAGCAAGGAGCCTGAAGCAAGACTCGATCCCAGGACCCTGGGATCATGACCAGAGCTGAAGGCAGATGCTTAACTGACTAAGCCACCCAAGTGCCCCAACATACCTTTGAAGCCATATCCCTACTCATGTCCCTACTCCCTGCCACAAGCATTTGGGCCTTTGAAGACAGAACGAAATACTGTGTGAGCTCCTCTTGAGTACTACCGAGGGTGGCTAAACTGGCAAGCCTATGGGGTAGGCCTCTGGGTCTGAAAACCATGGCTTTCCCAGGGGCATCCAGCTGAGCTACCACTTTTGGCCTTCCCACAGTGGGGTTGGAGGGGTGCAAAGTAGGGAAGAGAGCATCTGAAAGGGCTTCCTCTGGGACCAGGAACCTTTACTCCCTGCATGGGAGCAGCCCTGGCTCTGCCCAGAGCTCTCCCCAGACTTTAAGCCCTCTAGCAAGACAGAAGCTGCTGAGCACAAAGAGCAGCTTCCAAGTTCCGTCTCCACAGACGGCCAGGAGTAAACTAGGGGCCAGGAAAGCAGACAGGCTCTTAAAACCTCTTACTAGGTTCCCACTCCACTTGCCCTAAACCCAGGAAGAGGTGGGGCCTGTGCTCATTCCAGCCCACCACTCAGGCCACAGGGTCTCCCCCAGGGAGAGGGTGCCAGGGGCAAGTCTGGCCCATTGCTGGACAGCTGAGCAATCTTGTAGGGACAGACACAAGTAGAGCCACCCAGCAGTCATCTTGGAAGGGTGACAGCATAGAAGACCACATACAGAGCTGTCTCTGAAGACCCACCCTCCTGTGAGAGTGGACCCCCTCCCCCAATCATATATCCAAGGAGCTCTGCCAGGGTCCAAAGACCTCACCTCATCACACTGTGTGACCCGGTGGGTGATGGCCTTCAGTTCAGCCATGGCCTTCTCATCCTGGAAGTCGTAGGGAAAGGCCTCTGTCCACTCCTTTAATAGCTGTACAATCTTGGCTGAGAAGGACTTCAGCTTGGCCTAGGGCAGCAGGACATAAAGTCACCCTCCAGAGCAGGCAACAATATGACAGGTGATATAAGCCTCCCCATCTCCCCAACACCCATTACCGCCTCAAAGACCTGCTTTCCCCGCTATGGGATGAGGGTGCTAGGTAGGGGTATCCCCACCCTGCCCACCTGTGCTTTTCTTATACCTGCTATGTTTCATATTCCCCTTAGTTCAGCTCTTTCACTTAATAAATTTAATTTTCAAAAAAACTTGTCCTCTCACTACCATGACATAGAAACTAGTTTCCTTTGCTGTAATTAGAAGTTATCCATTTAAAACAACAGTGAAAACCAGGCAAAATTATTAAAAATGAGACTCTTGTCTGTCCCCTTTCAGTTAAAAGCAGGTTAACAAGTGCTAGGAAGGGGTGTAGACACTCAAAGGCATCCCTCTCCCGACTTCATGCCATTAAAAATGGGCGGGCCCCCTTGCTGTTGCCCTGGGTCCAGACACATGTGAGCCCTGAAGAGGGTGTGCCAAGGGCTTGGCCGCTATCCCAGCAGGTCCTCAGTACCCAGCTCCACACTGTCCCACTGAAATGACCGCATGTGCCCACACCCCTCCTGTGCCCACCACAGGTCCTCTTCGGCACTGGCCAGCTCCCTGCCGACCCTTACTTGCCCAACCTGGACGGTTCTTGCTGCCCTGTGGGCCTCTAGCCACTCATCTCCACATCTTTTTGCCCACGTCTGCCACACCCCTGCTGAGCTGCCTCCAGCCTGCCTGATCCTGGCCACATACCCAGCTAGTTCCCTAGCTATGGCTTCTCATGCCCTCCAGAGCCTCTCCCAGCTGGCTGCCTCACTCTCCGCAGCCACTCCTCCTCACCAGTGCCTGTGCCATCCAGGAGGCCTTAATAACACTCCCCCAGTTGACCGCAGCACCCCACACTCAGCAGGGGCTAGAGCCTTGAACTCAGTTGCCGTGCAGTGCATGTCACCATGAAAACAGTCGGGTGGGCTCGCCCCAGGCTCCTCTCAGGCTTCTACTGTCTCTGTGCTGACCTGCCTATAATTTCATCTTGCCACCCACCCCACTTGGCCTTATTTCCACCTGTCTCTTCGGGAGCCTCTCCCAATCCTGTGTGGTCAGTGCCCCGGTACGGCCTTGTACCCCGGTACGGCCTCAGCAAGGAGACTCAACAAGGAGACTCAGTTCAGAGGCCTGTGCTGCCAACCTGCAGGGACAGGAGGCCTGGCCTGGTGGAGGGAAGGCCGAGGACAAAGTCAGCAGCAAATGGAGGCAGGACATGCTCTGCTACACCCCAGACTCAGCCCTGCCAGTTCTCAGACTGCATACCTACCATCCCACCTCCTGCACCAGACTGGGCTTCTAAAAGCCTCCTCTGGAGCACAGGCCCCCAGCCATCCTGGCCACCCAAAGCCTGGCTCAATCAGAAGAGACAACAGGGGCACAGAGCCCTACTGAAGTCACTGAAAACTACTCTGAGCAGGAGTCAGCCTGAAAGTGCTGCCACCTGACACCCACCCATAGAGCATGGCTTTTCTACCAGCCAAGGGAGGCCCAGCACTGACCAGGATTCCTGGCAGGGCTGTCAGCTGTGGCCCTTTCCTGGAAAGAGGTGTGAGTGACCACCAAGAACTGTTACTTTCAGCATCCTATGAAGAGTTGTTGGCTCTGTGTGCACCCGGTGCCCCACGGTGAGCCATGCCCCAGGGGTGCAAAGGGGGCCACAGACGAGCCAACCTTGCCCAAGCCGGGAGGGCCCTGGGCTGGGCTCAGCCAGACCTGTCCAGCCGGCTTACTCTGAGCATGCTTCTCTCCCAAGCGTGAGCAAGGTGGGAACTGGGGACAGAGACAGGTAGCCCCCATCAGCACCTTTACCTTCTCAGACCCAGTCTCCAGCTGCTGCCTCTGCTCCAGACAGATCTGCCCCACACGGGCCAGCAGGTCATGAGGAGGGATGAAGACCCGGGAGCTCAAGAGAAATGTAAAGATGTACGTCCTCTAAAGAAAGGCAAGGAGAGAAGACAAAGACTAGGTCAGGCCTGGTGTGGCCCCCTCCAGGTATGATCAGAGCCTGTCTAGCCACGTCCCAGGCCCAACAGCACCAGCCAGCAGCCACTCCTTCTGCGTGGTCTACGGCACCTTGAACGCCATTCCTTTTTCTCACTGTTAATCATGTCCTGCCTCTCCCGCTGCAAGGCAAGGATCAGTTCCCAGCAACTCCCAGAGGCTTCCCCCGACAAGCTCAGCTCCCAGTTGTCTTGCTCTGCTGAGATGCCCCCCCCCACCTTCTTTCCTACCCCTCGATGGGAGAGAACACCCAAGCTTGGACGTTGGTGGGATTCTCCCAACATGTGTGAGCCTATGGCCCGGTCCACAATGCTCCCAGAGCTAGGTTCCAAGCGTGTTTCTCCAGATCGTCACTGGCCTTGCCCCCCAGGGGAGGCCAGTCAGGGGCAGAGTGGGCATTCTTGGAGCCAGCACCCAGCAACAGGGGACTGCTGCAAGCTGTCACTAACCAGCTGTGGGTCTTATCTCCCCCTGGCACAGCAAGGCTCCTCTGTCCCACTTCCTTGTCACTGGGCTATGTGGTACAGGTTCTGAGGGGTCCTCATGATCTGAACTAAAAGGGAGCAGGGTCCAGGGTTCTCTGAAGCATTTTGTCTGACATGGTCAGCACCTGTGAGCTCTCCACACTGGCCCCTGCCTACAGACAGGTTGGACTTGGGAGTAGGAAAGCTGCTTGGGGCTCACCTGGGGATTCTACCCCTACATGGCTGCTGCAGGCTGGGGGGACCTAAGACCCTTTGCCCCCACTCTGGGCCCAAAGGAGCAGGTCTTCTTTGTGTCAGTCCAAAGAAAGCTGGGCCATGTTTGCTGAGACCACAGGCCTGGTGGAACAGGACTCAGGGCCTCAGACCCTCACTGCCCTCATGCACCCTTCAGAGGCCACTGGAAGAAACTCTCCTGGGAACAGCAGGAGTTCCTCTAACCTTCTCCCCTACACACACACACACTTCGTATGTCCTATCCCCAGGCTGTGCAGCATGGGTGCTCAGAGATCCCAGCTGGTCGGTGGCCCCCTTCTAAATAGATGGCTCAAATATGTGATGATAGTCACCCAGGTATCACACCTTGGAGTTCTCAGCCAAGGCAAGAAGAGCACACCAGGAGGAGCCGTGCATTTCCAAGGAGCACAGAGATGCACTGGTGTGCACGCATCCCTGCCCACATACATGGGGTAGGGGCAGCGGGGGAAGGCTGGGGGAATACAGGAACTTGGCAGAGGAGCTGGTGCCCAGCTGGGTTCTGCCAGCCCTACCCTTCTGCTCCACCACCCCTTTACACTCTTCTGGGAAGGCTGTGATCCCAAAGCAGAGCGTCTGGGTGATAATACTGAGAGGCTCCTCTGGGACAGACCTAAAAGAGGAGTAGCTCCTCCTACAAGGCCGCAGAGCTGGGGTGGGAGGGGCCAGCCCCTGGGAGGCTGAAGCCTTGCCCTAGGCTTCTGCAGGACTCGGGGCCTCTCTCCTGGCTCTGCCGCCTAGCTCTCAGCTGCCAGGATTCAGGGGTCATCTGCAACACCAATACCAGCCCTGGCCTGGCTCTGGGAGGGTTTTCAAGTAGGATGGAGTAGACAGAGCCCCAGGAAAGAGGTTGGAGGCCTGACCTGTTGAGGGGGGGAGTGAAGCTGAGCTGGCTCCAGACCAGTACATGCAAGCTGGAGAGTGGAGGGGGCAGTTCCTCCCCAACCCTCCCAGGCCACAGTGTCTGACTTGCCAAGGCCAGTGAGCACAGCTCTGCCCTTAGGAGAGAGGGGGCCTTTGCAGCTTGACTCTCCAAAAGGAGTAGGCAGGCCCAACAACACCACTGCTTAAGAGATCAGAGACGAAAGGGAAGTCACACGTGACAAGAGAACTCTTTCTCTCTGCTCTAAGAATGTACCAATGGCTTCTTGAAATGAAGAGGGAGGACGTGAATTGCTGCCAAAGGCCAGTCCTACCCACCCAGGCATGTGCCTTGGGGTCTGCATGCTGGCCAGGCATGGCAGGGCTGTCTTGCGTTTTTCTGGACTATGGCAGTTCATGCACAAAACAGACTTCCCAGCTCAGGAGAGGATTCATGCTGGGTAGACCCTCACCAGGGCCCCAAGGCACCAGCCTTACCCCTTAGACTTCTCTTCCTCCCTGAGGACTCTGTCCAGAGCTCAGGTCCCTGTCCCACCCTCTTATGTACCTGCTTCCTTGTGCCATCAAGGCCCTCTCTCAGCTGCCTGGGTTCAGCAGGGAAGTCACTGCAAGTTCCCCTCCCCTGCTCTGTCTGGGCCTCCCTCCCCATCCTAGAACCTAGGTGGCCCCCAGCAGTCCCACCCGCCTCCAGGCCCTAGGCACTTACATCCGGGTAATAGTCCACTGTGGGGACCAAGTGCTCCATCAAGGCCTCCAGAGATCCAGAGATGAGGCGTCCCTCTTGGAAGACGAGGTCCCCTGAGCTGCCAGCCCCGCTTCCTCGCTCCCCCATGCCAGGCTGCACCTGTCCACTACAGCTGGGCCCGAGTATGCTGGAGAAGACGACGGACGTCTGGGGCATAGTTTCCTGGGAAGAAGAAAAAAGCATCACAGGCCCAGCTGCCAGGCCCTCCTCCTGAGTGTGTGCAAGGGCACAGTGTGAGCCCCAGCAAGGAAAGGAGGGGGCACCTCATGCAAGGGTGGGCATTAGAGGTTAGCATGGGTGGGCAGGCAGCCCTCCAGCCACTGGAGGGTTGAGTGTCTGATAAACGTTTCTCCAACACCTGCTCTGTGCATACCAGGCCTCATTGCTGGAACCTAGACACACAGAACCCTGTGTCCCGGGGCTACATCCTGGTGGAAGAAGAGAAACTATGGAGGAGGAGAACATGAAGCAATGTAGGGGTGGTCAAGGCAGCCTCAGGTAAGGTACCGCTGGAATAGACTGACACTGTTAGTCATGCAGCATCCTGCAATAAGAAAGGAACAGTCTGGGCATAAGGAACAGCAGGTGCCAAGGTCCTGAGGCCAGTGTATGTTGGAGGGAAGAAGTAGGGAGAACAGTCTGAGGAGTAACAAACCAGACTATGCACACCTGGGGTCCAGGGGGCCATGAGCTCTTCCTTTGAGTGAGACAGGAAGGAGGGCGACTCCAAGCACAGGAATGTCCTGACTCGGGGTAAAGGTCACTATTTCTGCTGTGTGGAGACCCAGCAAGGGAGGTATCTGAAAACCAATTGGGGGGTTTTGCTGTAACCCAGGAAGAGAGTGCTCAGGTGAGACAGTAGCAGAAGAGGGGAACAAAGTCGACTCTGGATGCTGTGAAGGATGGTCTTGGGCCTGAGTGACCAGTACGGGGAAGAACATGAGGGCGGGGTCTGGGGAAAGGTCTGGAACTTTGCTTTTGGACATGATGAATTTGAAACGCCTATTAGACATAGGTGTCAGACAGCAGTCTGGGGGTGCTCAGTGCCCCCACAGCTGGGGCCGCCCACAGGGGCTTAGCATGACCAGGAGGCTGAGGGCACCCACCTCCCACTGCAGCAGAGCCTCTAGCGGAAGTCCTCTTGAGGTCTAGCAGAGTCTGCAGCCCTCCTGGGCCTCAGCTTCCTATTGCCTGGGGCAGCTGTGCCTGGGAGGTGCATGTGGGGATGAGTGAGGCACACTCGCCAGACTGAGGCCTCGAAAGCCGGTGTCCCTCTGCATGTCCTCCCTCCCACAACTAGAGGCTTGACTAGTCCCACCCTCTCCCCGCATAGAGGGCAGGCAGGTCGAGATTGGAGAAGAGGAGCGGGGCCTTCCTGTGCTCGCTCTCACGTCTGGTGAGCACCTACCAGCAGGTACCACGGCCCCGGCACCAGCCTCCCCAGGTAGCCATGCAGCCCTGCCTCCAGGGAGGTGGAGGCCACCTCCACATACACCCTCCGTGGGCTTCCCAGCGCTCACCACTGCTGCTGCTCCCCCCAGCCCTAGCCTGGCTTTCTGACCCCAGCTGGGGCAAGCTTCTGAGCCATTGTGGCCTCTGTTTCCTCACTGTGCGAGCAAACAGTAGTCATGATTGTTTTAGCCATGACAGGGCCCAGGGCCAGTGCACTCCAAAGTCCACAGAAGCAGATCCAACTCCCACCCCACAGCCCATCAGCTGAGCCTCACACAAGGGAAAAGGGGCATTTGGTCCAAATAACACAGCTTACCGGCCAAACACCTGAAGGTTGCCTTAGAATTCTCAAAAAAAACCCTCTGGAAGAAGAGTAAGAATTCAAGGAAAGCCCGAGGGACTGAAGTGCCCTTGGTCCCTAGGCTCAGCTGCCCCACTTAAGGATGGAGCTTCAGACTCACAGAACACACTCCCAACACATGTCAGAGGGCACATTCTCAGGCCCTGCCCCAGACCTGCCAAGTCAGAAACTCAGGCACAGTCCTTGATCTGTGCCTCAGCAAGCCATCGGCTGGGGGGGGGGGGGTCCCATGGCTCAAGACACATGTGTCTTAGGCAGCCCCCTGCCCGTGGCCCAGGAATCATCACCCTGCTCCTCCCCCTCACGGGGGTCTCAGTCTTCCAGGGCACCCCACTCACACCCCGCCCAGCCCAGAAAGCCACAGAAGGAGCTGCCAGGAGAGGCCTATCCCTTTGGCTCAGGGTGGCAGCCCTTCCCAGAGCAGCTGGGCTGGGGACCCCATAACTGGACCCAACTACGTGAGATTCCATATTGCCCCTTTTGCAATGGCACCAACATGAGTTTACATAAATTCACAGAAACACGTGGCCGTCCACTACCACACTGGTCACAGACTTTACTGCTAGGGATCTGGAGAAGAAGACTTCTACTTTCCATTCTACACATTTGTAAGCTATCTGGTAACTTTTCTAAATGGCACATCCGTTTTGTCATTTTTAAAACAACTTTGTTTTTTAGTGCGAAGAGGCTGAGTTTTGAAATCAGCACTTTTTCCAAAGGCATACTAGAGAGGCTGAAGCCCAGGGCTGGGCCTGTGGATGGAGGCATGGCCACCATTGTGGGTCCCCTGAGAAGGCAGGCTTTGAGTGAAGGGTCTGAAACCCACTCAGGGAACAGGGAGGGCCCACAGGGGCTGTAGGGGACCACCCCTGCCTCTATCCTGCCCAGGGATGCTGCCTGCCCACCCGTCCTCCTCTCCCCTCCCCTGTGCACTGAACTCATGGGTCCTGGGGATGGCTCAGTCCCTAACAGAGCCCCCACCCGCAGCCATGAGCCTTGAGGGATCTCCAGGTGCAGCACCAAGTGGGCAAAGATTTAGAGCACCCACCGGTTTGAATCCCACTCTGCAACAGCCAGCTCCTTGCCCCTAGCCAAGTCTAACCAGCCTCAATTTATACAGCCATTGAGTGGGGATGACGACAACACCTGCTGAGCCCTCTGCCTGTTTGGCATTTCCGCTGGCCACCCGGCCAGGCTCTGTGGTCCCCTCTGTTCTTGCACATGGCGTCCTCCCCTCCCATCCCAGCAAGAGCAGGAACTGCCATCACTGGCCACGCTCCTGTGTGTCCGCTGTCCCCAACCGGCCCCCTTCTCAAGGAAGGGGCCCTCAGAGTGACGCGCCCAGGATCTGGGCTACTATATTGGGCAGAGGGAGTCAGAACAAAAGCACAATCATAAGAAACAAAGCTCAGACTGAGTGCATCCACGAGCCGTCAGTGACACCAATGCGAGCACCAAGTCATCTCATTAACCCCCATGAGATCCCCACGCAGACCCTCACAAGAACCCTCACAAAACCCGTTATTCTCCACAGGCTGCAGATGAGGACAAGGCACAGAGAGACGAAGTTACTGGCCCAGGTCACGTAGCTAGATGGCTGACGTGCCAGGATGGCCACGGAGGCAGTCTGGGAGACCTGACCCTGAGCTTGGCCCAGGCCCTTGGAGCTTCAGGATCCTCAACCACTCAGAGGCTTCATTTCCCTTTTTGTGGGATGGGCACAGGGTGTGCTATGTCCAAGACTTGCTGGGCGGACGAAACAGGCACTTGTGTAAGTGCTGCATGCGAAACAGAGGAGCCTACTCCCAAAGCCGTGCCTGCTCAGCACCCTGCGGAAGCCACACGGTTGCCCAGGACACACAAGCACTAGATGACTGTAGACACACGGGACCCCAGAGGCCTCAGAGAGCCCGTCTCTGCACGATGCACTCAGGCCAGTGTGGTGCCCGAGCCAGGGCAGCAGCACCACCAGGGAGCTCCTGGGCAGTGTGCCTAGTCCGGCGTGGGAACTCGCCCATTCTCGGGAGTTTTGCATCCTCTTTGAATGAGGCAGGGCTCCAAACGAAGCCCAACCAGCAACACCTCCACCTGGTGCCTCGAGAAAATGCAGGCAAGTTCCAGCCCCGCCTGGTGCCTCAAGGCTGCATGGGACACACGTGGGCCTTGGCGACCGCCCTCCTGCAGGGAGGAGAGCCTGCCTCCTCGGTTCAGCGCTGCGGCGGGACACCAGAAGCACCTGGAGTGTTTAAGAAAACACTCTGCCCACCCCATCACCCAGCAATCCTGACTTACCTGGCCAGGAGTGCTGCTGGGCCCTGGGCCGTTTTCAGGGTTTTCCAGGTGAAAATGGGGGCAGGGGGTACAGGGAGTCTCTTGCACCCTGCTGCTGCCCTTGGCTACACCCAGGCACGACCAGAGACTGCAAACACTCAGAGGAGAGCTTTGGAAGCCTCCTGAGGCCAGGCCCAGCTCGAGGGAGGACTGACGGAGCTGGGGTACGCCAGACTTCCACACCGACTTCCCTAGGGCCAGAGGCTGGAGCCCGCACCTCTGCCCCACTTTGCTAGCACCCACCTGGACAAAGCAGCTGGGAGGGGGAGACTGACTCACCCCCCACCTCTGCCTCCTTGTGGCTCCTCCTCCGTTCAGGCCTGAAGGCAAGCCCCTTCCAATTACAGACGCACTCGCACTCGGGCAACGCTGTTGCCAAGGCAGGTGAAAGTGATTCACCACCTCCCCGAAGCTGGGCCTCTAAAGCTAACCATCGTGCCCACGAGGCCAGGTGGGCGCAGGGGCGGGGCCATGTGGGCTCAGGGGCGGGGCCACGTGGGCTGGGTGGGGTGGACAGGCCCAGGGCGGTCCTCAGGTGCAGGCAGGAGAGACCCCAGTGTAGCGGCCCCAGCCTCGGGCCTGCGCTTGCCTGGCTCGCGCCTGCTTTTACTTAGGTTTGACTTGCTCTCTGGGTGTATCTATGGAGAAAGCCTGCCTGCACCTGGACCCCAAGTCTTCAAGGGAGCGGGGAAGTTGGGGTGCTGAGGTGGGGGATGGAGGCAGGCAGGGAGGGCTGATCTGGCCGAGGCCAAGTCCCAGGGACCCTCTGCAGTGTCCAGGGGGCTGACGTAGGTGAGGCAGGCCAGATGGGCCAAGCAACGAGCTGCACCATTGACCTCTCCATCTTTTTGCCCCTTCCCGGGACTCCCCCACCACTCCACTCCTGCTGGCATGCCTGCTGCTGCTCCCCAGAACAAGAAGTGGCTACAGGGGGTCCTGTGGCCCCCGCTGCTCCAGGGCTCGCTCCTGCTACCCCTCCATGGTCCAGTAAGGGACATGACCTTGGGAAACCCCAGCCTCCTGCAACTCCATTCCTTGAAAGCTCCTTGTCTGCACCCCAACCTGTGACTACCCATCCACCCAGGTCCTTTCGTGGGATTCGGGTCTGGGACTTCAGTGGGAGAGCCCAGAATGAAGTCAGGAGACACTGTCTCAAGAACAATGGGGAAGCCTCTGAGCTGCTCTGAGCCTCAGTTTCCCCTGCTGTCAGTTGGGTAGTTTCTTGCCCCACTTGCCTGGCAGGGTGGTGTCGAGGCCTAGACGAGAAAATGGAAGCCAGCACCACCAGGAGTGGTGCTAGATGCCACCGTGGGCCACCACCTCTGTGCGTGGCCTCAGTGACACCTGAGTGGCCAGTACTGGCTGCCACCACTGCTGACCTCCAGCCGTTGGCCCAGGGCCTCACACCCTCAGCAGGGGTTCTCACTGAGGCCACATTCTGTGAATCTGTCCAGGCCCCACACACAACCCAGAATTCAGTGGGGACCAGCTTACACCCCAGGGGTGAACTTGGATCAACAGGACATGGGAGGCAGAGGTCCATTTCCCTTCCTCATCCCAGATGAACTGTTTGAGAGCCTCTCCAAAGACATCCATGAGATGGACTCCTTTCAGAAGGTATCCTGTGTACTCATCCCTCCCTCTGGCTTCCCTGGGACCACACTCCCCAGGCCATGCTGGCATCTAAGCTTTGGCTCAGGCTCCAATCTCTGAGGAAGCTGGGCTCGGAGAAGAGCATATATCTGTCTTGTTTCTATCCCCCTCACCAGACCTACAATAGACACATGCTGATGGCGGAGCTTATGGGGCAGGGCGCTGGCTCCTGAACCTCGCGGGGGGTGGGGGTGGGGGGTACAGGAGGCTTCCTGCCCAGAGCGAGTGCTCACACACGAAGCCTACAAGGCCGGCACAGTACAGAAGGTAAACCCTGTTCTCCGGGCTCTGCTCACATGCACATGGTCTGCCCATGGATGCCCAGGGCCTTCCCGTGGGGGACCGTCTGGAGCTTTGAGTCCGTGCAACTCAGATCAAAGGCCCCTTTTAGCTGACTCAGCCAAACTACTTGACTTCTGAGTACCTGCAGCTGCCTGCCTCTTGCACACTCACACTCACACATGCACACTGCTTCTAAGGGACATACACGCACAGAAGAAAGCATTAGGAGCATGGCCAGAGGGCCTGGGGGAAGAAGAGGACAGCACAGTGGGTGGGGGCAGACAGTCTCAGAGACTTAGAGAGAACACAGGCAGCCCCACTGCCACAAGAGACCTGGCGGAGATGGGGAAAGAGGGTTTTTAGGAGTTTTCTGTAGAAGATTATGAATCAGGGCGCCTGGGTGGCTCAGTGGG
This sequence comes from Spilogale gracilis, assembly GCA_004023965.1. NCBI lineage: Eukaryota > Metazoa > Chordata > Mammalia > Carnivora > Mephitidae > Spilogale > Spilogale gracilis. The sequence continues at coordinate 79,833 of PITA01005717.1, read as the reverse complement.
TTAAAGTCTCTGCCTTCAGCTCAGGTCATGATCTCAGGGTCCTGGGATCGAGGCCGCGTCGGACCCTGCTCAGCAGGGAGCCTGTTTCCTCTATTCTCTCTGCCTACTTGTGATCTATCTCTCTCTTTCTCTGTCAAATAAATAAAATCTTAAAAAAAAAAAAAAAGATTATGAATCAAATTCCCTCTTGCAGCCTCTTTAAGAGACCAGTTAGAGATGTGAGTGCCACTCACTGCCACAGTGTTTCCTGATGGGGCCCTAGTATACTGGGGCCCTGCAGGCTCCACATTCCTCCCTCGGGGCACAAACACAGAGGGGGCATCTGTGTCTGGCGGCTTGTGTGTAAAATCCAGATGTGCCCTGGAAGGGACAGCCATGCCCCTGTACCTATGTGCACCCTCTGTGACCTGGGGCTCACAGTGGGGCCAAGATGGCCTTCACAGACACCACACCCCCACTGCTGTCTCCCCCAGAGCCCCCCGGACCCCCGGGAGCTGCAGCTCTGATAGAGGCCCAGATCCTTCTGGGCCAGGGCCTCCCAATGAGAACCAGAGCCTGCTGTGAGCACCCAAATGGGCACATCACTGCACGTCCCAGGCCTGGGTAAAGGTCACCCTCCCTCCCGCAGGCTTTTCCTGCTCCCTGTGCTGAGCCACCCCGCAAAGCCGGCGGCAGGGTAGAGGGGGATCTGATGTGGCCCAGCAGTCTTGTAAAACACTACCATGGCGGACACAAGCTGACTTTGTCACAGTTTACTTGAACATACTCAGGAAGGCAATATAAGGGACTGACTCTAGAGAAATACCCAGGTACCGCGGTATCTGGGCACCAAGCCATCCGTGTTCAGGGCTGTCCCAGCAGCCCCATCCACCTTCCTGGAGATGACCATGTGCCCACGGTCTGCTCTCACACGAATCGGCCCTCATCTCTGGCCTCCCAGCCCTAGAGGAATTCACTGCCCGCCCCCCAGGGTCTTCACTCAGAGCGGCCAGGTGAGGCAGGAGCCCCATCCCAGGAGGCGCCATGGTCTGCCCCATTGCAGAGCTCCCCACACCAGCTCTGCCCCCCAAGGCCTGTTCTGGGAAATGGGAGGCAGGGCTCCACCTCCACCAGGGGCATCTGCAGGAAGCAAGCACTTCCTTGAGCCCCAGAGGAACTAATGGAGGAACACGAAAGATAACTGGCTGACCTCGGACAGAACTGACTCTGCCCCAGCCGAGAGTGCGGACAAGAGCCCATGGAGGGGACAGTCCCCTGCACAGCAGGAAAAGAACTGTGTCAGGCTTCCATTTGACTCTGAAGGGGCAGGCTGGGGTAGGTTCCCAAAGCAGTCAGAATTTTAGGATCCCTTCCAGAGGGTGGAGTCTGCAATTTTGGAAATTTCTCAGGCACACAGAAGCAGGGATAAGCTTTCTTTTAACTAACTTTCAAATGCCTGTCACCAGGAGCTGGAGGCCAGCCGTAGGATGGGCATCACACTTCTCACTTTGCTGCAGTGGCCCCTGACCCGGGGTGGCACAGAGACACCTATGTTTCAGATGAGGACCTCCGTGTACTGTTGCTCAGATAGGTGGCAGGGACGACGTCTGCCCCACAGCCCTGCGCCCTCTCAGGACTGTCCTTTCTGCTCATCAGTGGCTCTGGCTGGGGTACGACCATCTGAGCATCGGATGAAGGCTGAGGCCCTTGCCCTGGACATGTGGATAAAGGCCCACTCCTACAGCCTTCTGCATAAATTCCAGGGACTGATGGGTTCCCAGAAGTCCCTCTACTGACGTGAGGTCAAGAATCCCAGCTTCCCGGAAAATGGGGACAAAAATGGCCTTCAGGGCCCAGCTGGCCTGAGTCCCCAGGGGCGTGCCAGGAGTCGAAAGAGGCCCCTCCAGACTCACCTCTGCCACACTTCACAAGGAACGCTTCTTTCAGAGGCAGCACGTGGGCTTCTATTTTTTAACCTACTCCACAAAAATGAAGACTATTTTTAGCTCAGCAAGCTGCAGGGCACCACAATTAGCAACTGAAAATTACACATCTTGCCAGTCTCCCCTCTTTTGGCTGGAGGGGAAAGAGAGACAGAGAGACAGAGAGACAGAGGAGGGGAGGAGGGAAGGATAGAGACACAGTGCTCCCGGAGAGGGCTGGGTACCAGCCCTGACACCCCACCCTGGTGGGCCACTTAACCAGAGATTTCAAAACAAGTGCATTCAGTGAGCTATCTTGGGTTGCATCCCAGTTCCAGAAAAATTCAGCCTTGGTGGGAGTAGGCAGGAGTCCCACTCACACTCAGAGGCCGCAACTGGGGAGAAAATTATGCTTGCTACCTGGACCAGGGCCAGAGACACACAGAGCCTAGTCCTGCCGGGGACTCTGTGGCAGCCCAGTTTGGGCAGGAGCACCATGGCCCCCATCACCCTTCTGGGGCTGTCTGCTGCTCAAAAATCATTTGCCCTATGGTGCAGTAGGAGGTGGGGTATCCCACAGAACCCTTACTCCTTGCCCATCCATCCATCCACCCATCCACCCACAAATGTTACCAAAGACTTGCCTAGACACTGGGGATCCACCAGTGAAGGAAACAAGGTTGTCTGAGCCCACAGCGGTGCCCACGGGGCCCACTGGAGCAGACTGTGGCCGCCGTGCCTGACGATCCACATCTATGCGTGGGCTGTTACGGGTCTGGCGGGGATCAGAGCTCTGGAAGAGGAAGAAGGGAAGAGGATCAGGAGTGTAGGGACAGAGCGATGGTGACCTAACCTGATGAGAGACTGGCCTCTAAAGGAGACTTCTTTTTTATTATTATTTTTATTTATTTATTTGACAGATCACAAATAGGCAGAGAGGCAGGCACAGAAAGAGGGGAAGCAGGCTCCCTGCTGGGCAGACAGCCTGATGCGGGGCTCGATCCCAGGACCCTGAGATCATGACCTAGGCCAAAGGCAGAGGCTTAACCCTCTGAGCCACCCAGGCGCCCCTAAAGGAGACTTCTAGAAAAGGAAGTGGAGAGGGAAGGGCTGGTGCCAAGGTCTCCAGGCCCCAAGACCAATGAGCCTTCCATCCCACTAGCTCCCTGGAAATTTTCCCTGAAGCATGTCTTGCTTGCTCACTTCCAAACAAATATTTCCTGATTTTCTGTCCTTCAGCCACGTTAAATGTGGCTTAACGCCGGGCTGCAGCGGGCGGGGCGCCCTCCCTGCCGCTCTCCCTGCCACCCTCCCTCCTTCCTCCGCTGCCTACACAGGAGGCTCCTCTGGCCTTTGTCCGGATGAAGCACACCTACCAGGAGGCACTCCTGGGACCCGACGGCGACCCCCTCGGGGTGCAGACTGGGGAGAGGAATTGGCTGAGGGGATCCTCGCTTTATACAGTAGAGAACTGTAGGCAGGAGGTTGCAAAGACAGATCAACTCTGTAAAGGAAGTGCTTGTTTAAACGCATGCCCTCACACCACGAAGCACAAGGCAGGACTGAGGCCCCAAGCAAGACAGGCCGGGTGGCAGAGGCAGGGCCTCTAGGTCCCCCCATCACCCCACTTAATCTCCCTTATCCTTTGATCCTGCTATTTCCCAACTCGTTTCACAGACCAGAAAATGGCGGCAAAAGCCAGACAGCCAGCTGAGGACCAACAGGTCACTTCACCATGGCTCCACATCCGATCGCCACTGCAAGGTGCCAGGGAGGGGGAGAGATCCGGGGGGCACACCTAGCCCCGGATCCCACTAACTGGCAGAAAACCCAAGCCGGACAGCCCAGCCTAGCTGGGGCAGCTATGTGTCAGACCCCCCTAGGCTGGCAGGGGCGGCTGGGGGAAGTGGGGGTGCTAGAAACCTGGCCCCAGGGGGTACAGTGCCCACAGCCAAAGAGTGGGGAGATGCAGGGGGAGGGTGGTCTGAAAGGAGACGGGGAGGGGGGGCCAAGTGCAGCCACCTCCCCTCTCTGGTCCTCCCGCCCCGTGCCCACCACCTTTCTACTACCCCTGTGACTCATGACAACCTCCGTGTCCCTCACTCGCTTACCCCTTCTTCCCACTCCAGTTCCTTAGAGGTAGGGCTGCTTCCCCGTGCTGGACATGTGAACCCTCCCAGGTGGCCTCCATCTCCACTTGGGGCCAGGTAGCGCTGCCCAGTGACCTGCCAGTGGCCAAGCCCTCGGGGAATGGAGGACCGCCCCTCAAAGGCAGAAGAGCACAAGCAGCCCCCAGCAGACTGAATTCAGACACTCCAAAGGCAGGACTCTCCCTCCCCAGGAGCTGCCTCCCCCTCCCCATACCCCAGCTCTCAGATCTTCCTAACTTTGAGCTGAAACGTGTCTCCCTAAAACACCAGAGAGCCTGGTCCTGTCTGCTGGGGCCACACGCTGCAAATATTTGGGGTCTGGCTGCAAGCATTAGCTGGGCATCCTGCGGACCGGCAGTGAGGTCTGACCCCCCTCCACGAGCTGGAGCTACACCCTCCTCTGCGAAAAACCAGCAGCTCCGGCACCCCTTTCACGGGCGGCAGTAAGCATGCTCGAGGCCACCAGGCTAAGGACATGCTCCGTACCTGCTGATCGGGGTGAACTTGTCATCAAAGTTACCTGCTGCCTTCCTCGCCTCTCCCTAACCCCACCCCCGGAGTCCTCTCACTTCCCCGTGCAAGGACAACAGAGGGACCCCTCCTGCCCCCGGAGGAAAGTGGACAGAAGCTACTTCCTGCTTCCAGGGGGACAGATCCACTGACCTGGCAAGTGGGGCTCAGAGCTGGCTCTGGCCTCGGGGTGTCTGCGTGGCCCTTGCCCAGGGCGGGGAGTGGCAGGAGGGACACGCCCCTGTGCACAGGGCCTCACGCTCCTGCCTCTGCACTCCCAGGGACCTTGGAGTGGAGAAGTCCTAGGGAGGACCTGGCTGGTCCCTTCCCCGCAGGTCAGCCACAGAGCAGGGCGCACCCCTCCTCCCCCGACCTGTCTGTCTGCCCCACCCCGTCCGGCCAGCAGCGGGAGTTCCTGGAGGGCAAGGAGGGACAATCTTTTATATAAGCCAAGCTTTAAGAAATCACACCACGAAGGCTGTGAGGAAGGGCCGGATATCTTTCGTCCCCTGCGGGCCTGGCGGGCCCACCCGGCCCAGGGCTTGGTTCAGGGCGAGGGCGGAGGGCGGACTCCAGCCCTCCTGCCAGGAGGAGGCTGCCATGGGAACCAGAGTCAGACTGCACCTTGCGGGTCGCCGCCTGGGCAAAGACCCAGCCTAGGGGGCAATGCTGATAATTAAAGCTTTGTTACAGACACATGTTTCTTTTTTTTTTTTTCCTTCTGAATTCCTTCCTAGCACCAAATACTATTTCAACTGAGTGAAGGAATCTTGCCATCTCCTCTTCACACTCCTAAATACAAATTCTGCCGAGCCCGGCTTTTTTCCTCATTTTCTTTCCCCCTCCTTCTTTTCTCCCTTTCTGTCCAGTCAGCTTCTTCTGGTGGCTGCTCAGGGGACAAAATGTCATTGTCCACCAATAACCATCCCATTATTGAGCCTTAGAGGCCCAGGGACAGAGCAGGTAGGATTTCAGAGAATCCTTGCCATTTCCTGCAGGGCGGCTGGCTGGCATGCTGGCCTCCCACCAGGCCACTCAGGGCCCTCAGGGCAGGGGGTGGGTGCCTGGGGCTGCCCTTCCCCCGCCCCTTCTCCTCAGGCCTCCTTCCCCCTTGCACCCACTCCACTGGATTCCACAGGGGTCACCCCGGCACTCCTGCATGTGGGCAGCTAGGACTCCCGAGGCTGAGCCGGGCACAGGCTGGGACAGGAGAGTGAACAAACTGAGATCAACTTGGGAGCCATCTCTGGGAGTTCTGGGAGTCCTCTCAAGGTGCCCCGAAGGGGAGCAGGGCGCAGACGCCCACCTCTCCTGAACCCCTTCCTCTAGGGTCCCACCTAAGAGGCTGCTACTGGGGCTCTACCCATCAGGAAGGAAGAGCCCAGATTCCAGGAGGACGACTTGAGGGAACTGCATCAGAGCTGAGGGTCCCTGAGAGGCAGGGAGGTTGGGCCCCTCAGTATGGATGGGTGGGGTGGGGGACAGGCCGTGGCCCAGACCTTTCCTCCACCCCCAAAGCTGCCTGAGTTTGTTGGGGTAAAGAAAAATAAGAACACACAGTTCCTTTATTTTTAAATAACATCTAATTAGGCTGAGCAACGATTTTCCTTTGTGTTTAAAAACAAATAAAAATCAATTTCCTTTACTTGAATCGTTATCCTCCTGGAAGATGACCCGAGTGGCACCCTGGGACCCTGCTGTGCTACGGGAGCCAGAAGGTTCTGTGTACCGGCCTCGGGATAGAGGGCAGGGGGCTCCCAGCTCCCTGCTGGGCCCCGAGAGCCATGCCCTGGTTCAGTGGCCATAGCCTCTCGAAAGGACCAAGACACGCATCTTGACCCTCCAACAAAAACAGGGGACCCTCCCTGTGCCACCTGTCGTGGACAATCCCTTGTACACACACACTGTGTCACCTGGCCCAGAACCTGACCAGCCCCCAGGAGTACCCAGGACCCCGCCGCCTCCAGCCCTCCCCAGGGCAACGCCCTTCCCCACACTAGGCACCACGGGTGCTGTCATCCCATTTTCCAGAGGAAGGAACAAAGGCTGAAAGGGCTTATGTCATCAGTCCAGATCTTAAAAGCTCCAAAATGAGGGGCTGAGATTTGAAGCCTGGTGAGTGTGACCACCATGATATGACATAAAACCCAGAACCATGAGCACAGGTTCAGGAGAAGGGAGAGCAGGTACAAGACGAAGACAGGTGGGAGCCAGCTGGGACCCTGTGGGATGGACTGGGCCTGGCCCACACGGAGCCCCCTGCCCGGAGTATGCAGAGAGGGGCCTGACGAGTGCTGTGCTGGGGCTGAGGCAGGGATACAGTGGTCAGACCAGGGTTCCGGGGCCAGCCATGCATGTGCCCCCAAAAAATCCCATGCTGGGAGGGATTCAGGACCTCCCTAAAATAGCCAAGCATCCTCACTGCCAATGAATGCCGTTCACAGAGAGCTCCCCCTGCTGGGCCATTCTGCACCCTCCAAGATATTACTGTCCACTTTCCAAATGAGGTGCAGACCAGGAGCTAAGGCCAACCCAAGGTCACTCGGTCTGACAGGGCAGAACTGGGGGCCCAGCCACGTCCCCTGCCTGCAGGCTGGTTCTTCCTGCCCAGGGCTGAAAGGGAAAAACAAACAGGACACTGTGTCCACCCTGCTATGCCCAGAACACGGGTCAGTGGGCCAAGTGCAAGCACAATGCAGTGAGCTCCGCTTCCTGGACCAGACAGCAGAACAACAGCTAGAACCCGGGGCACGTGGAAATCATGCTGTCAAAACAGAAAGCCATATTCCTTCCATCCAGAGTATTCACCTGCATTGTTCACACATCCTATGACCAGTGAAAGCCCACAAGAGTCCCCAGACAGAAACGCACGGGTGACCAAACACTGTGGACACAACTTAACACAATATTTGGATATTAATAAACAAATGATGAATCAAAAGAGACTACCCACTTATTTAAAAAACCTTCCTAAATCATGTCTGTGTTAAAGAGGCAATCAAGGGACACCTGGGTGGCTCAGTCATTAAGCAGCTGCCTTTGGCTCATGTCATGATCCCAGGGTCCTGGAATCGAGCTCCGCATTGGGCTTCCCACTCAGTGGGAAGCCTGCTTCTTCCCTCTCTCTTCCCCGACTTGTGCTCCCTTTCTAGCTGTCTCTCTCTCTGACAAGAAAGAAAGAAAGAAAGAAAGAAAGAAAGGAAGGAAGGAAGGAAGGAAGGAAGGAAGGAAGGAAGGAAGGAAGGAAGGAAGGAAGGAAAAAAGAGGGAAGCAAAACTCCAATCACAGACACCTCAGAGAAATACTCTTATAAGAAAACTCCTTATGAAATTTGACATGGCCAAAGCTGTTCTCAGAGAAACATTCATAGACTTTGATATATTTTAAGCAAGCAAGAAAAAATGGAAATGAACTCAGTACTTTACTCAAAAAGCTAAAAGAGCTTGCAAACAAAACAAACCTACAGCAAAGCAAGCTACCAGGATGAATTACTGAAAGATAAATTACTGTATTTAATGAAATAGAGAGTAGAACTTACTGATTGAATTCAGGGATGGTTTTCTTTTGAAATCATCAACTAGAAAGATAAACCTCTGGCAGTTCTAATCAACAAAATGGTGGAAGAAAGTGAAGGAGGAAGGAAAGCAGGAGGACAGGCGGGAGAGAATGACAGAGGAAGACGGAATATGGTGGAAGGGAGGAGATGCAAAAATACAGCTCATAGGAATGAAAAAGGGAATCTAGCCTCAGATATGGAGAAGAAACTTTAAATGAATAGATTATATAAATCTGTGCTAGAAGATCCGAAAGCATTTTGAGCTGGGATATTTAGAAAATATAAATAACCAAGATAGACAAAAAATGCTTAACACCCCAAAAAAACCAATAAGCACAATGTAAGTTAAAGTAAGTTGACAGCCAACCAAACTGTAGGGAAAAATTAAACCAACTTCTGGCTGAGACAGTTTCTAAAATTAATAATTTCAAGCCTTGGAGAAAAAGATAATTTTATATGATATTTAAACTATCTCAACTACACAATTCATATTGAAATCCCTTCCTATTCATTTTACAAAGCTGACATAACTATGATTTATAAATGTGACAAATCTGTCCTCTAGTAAAAAGGATAGATAAATTCTTACTTATGAACATAGATGAAAAATACCCTAAGCAACTTATCAGTAGAATGAACCCAGAAGCATTTTAAAGCACAATTGAGTCTGACCCAGTGGGATTTATTCCAGAAACATGAGGATGATTTAGCTCAGCAAAGCTAATAAGTCAACACATTAATAGGTCCAAGGAGAAAAGGAATTTGATGATCTTGCTAGATATAGAAAGCTTTCAATGAAATTTAATATCCATTCTTGGCGGACACTCTTGGCAATTAATGAAAGAGAAGAGCATTCTGTTCATGATGAAGAAAATCTATTGGAATTTAAAGCCAATTTCAGACCTAGTACAACATTAGACACCTTCTTATTAAAATGAAGATCAAGCCAAGGGCAACTGCCCTTATTTAATGTCGCTTTGCCCCTTTCAGAAAACACAATAAGATACGAAAATAAATAAGATACATTAGAAATGAAGAGCTAGAATGTTTCTTATGTACAGATAATCTGATTAATTTATTTGGCTTTCAGTAAGCCAAACTGAAAATCTGTTTAAACTGGTAAGAGAGAGTTCACTTATCAATTATTTAACATACATTTTTGAAAAATGAATAGCTTACCTATCTACCTCCTCTGGGTGCAGGTATCCCTGTCCTCAAAGATATCTCCACTCAGTCTATGTGGAGCAGGCGCTGTGACGCTCACTGCAGTGGCAGGAGTAGGGAGAGGTGTGTGTGAGCTGTGCCCTGGGATCTCCCTTCCCTGCAGGTGTCCCAGCCTTTGGCCAGGGATGCACCATCCATGCAGTTCAGCCACCCCGGTCAGCCACCTGGCCCATAGCATGCTTTCCTGACCGCACACCCATGACCCTGCACCATTGCGCCCTCTGGGCTGGGCACTGACAGTTTCCAGCCTCTTCTGGGAACCTGCCAGCCCTCTTCTAAGGAGGTTGCTCAGTGCCCCGGCGCTCACAGGAAGGCCAGGCTCTGGGATCAGTTAGTCCCAGAATGAACATCAGCTCCTCCTGCTCCTGGTCCTGCCACAGCCTTTGGCCTTGGAGACAGGGTTTCCACTTGTCTTACTGGCACAGCGACCTCTTGAGGGTTAAGGGAGGCCCAGAAGCTGGCCCCCTGGGGTCCTCTGACTCACGCTCTTGCCAGCCCCACCTCAGGCAGGGGGCGGCTGGGGCAGCAGTCACACTGACATTGGGAAATGCCGTGGGCCTGGCCCCGGTCAGGCAGGTGGGTGTGAGTAGGACAGCAAGAGCGGGATTATTCCCCCGGAGGCGGAGGTGCCGCGCAGTAGGTTTGCCAGAGAAAGCCCACGTGGGACAGGAGGCCACGGGGCCAGAGTCCTTGCAAGCCACAGGACTTCTGAGGGGAGAAAGCGAAGAACCTCATTAAAGGTCCCTGGCTGCCCCCCTTCTCCTGAAACCCCGAAACCCTGGTGCCTTCATGCATATGCTCCCAGCTGACCTCTCACCCCAGGGCCCCTCAGCCTGTCCTCCTCTGGGACCCCCTTCCTTGTCCTGGAACTCTCAGGGATCCAACCAGCCCAGGACCTGGCATAGTGGAGGCAGGAGGCATCCTGGTCTAGGAGGTGCTTCTGCCCCTGAACTCCTAGCTGAACCCAAGTAAGCCAGGCTACTGCGGGCCTCAGCGTCCCCATGTGTAAAACAAGGAGGCAGAATGAAGCAGTCTCCACGGGTGATTTCAGTCCTCATGTTTGTTCCTTCCCTTCCTCATTTAGCTAGCCAGCATCCATGAGGCCCCACAGACTGTACTGCACACTCGGAAATGGAAGAACCCATGGACCTCACTGTCTGCCAGGGCAGAGAGACAGAACACCACAGTGCAGGTTGAACAACTCGGGACCAGAGTCTGTGCTGAATGCTGAGGAAGCACAGGGAGGGGGACTAACAGTGTAAGAAGAAGTCAAGGAGGGCTTCCTGAAAGAGGTGATTTTGAGATGGACTTCTAAGGATGACCAGGGGTTTTCCAGTAGGTTAGAAGAAGACAGAGCAAGAAGACAGCAGTCCTGACAGACCCAGCCCTCCTTGGGTCACTCACCAGCAGCTCCCCTGGAGGGTGAGACCCCAGAAACCCAGAGGTATGGACAACACAGGCAGCTTCCACAGATGCCCCAGCTCCAACGTAGGCCATGTCATTTCTGTGTCAAACCCTACCCGTTCCAAAGCAACATGTGACTCTCTCCCCCAGGCAGCCCTCCATACTGCACCACTATGGTCCTGTGCTTAGTGGGTACAGGAGCCGCAGCCAGTGCTATTCCCAGTACTCCTGCCTTTGATTGGCCCCTGATGCTCACAGAAGCTTGGTCAACACAGACCCTGCAGCTCCCTCAGCCCACCTTGCTGTCCCCGGTGAAGCTCACACAAAGGGCCCCTGCCCCAGCGGGCAGAACCCGCCAGACAGTGGTGTGGGGCCTCCAGTCTGGCCTCTGGACACATAAGTGGCTTCATGTTCAAAGCTGTGCCTAGCATTTTCCCAGTGTGCCCTTCCACTCCCACTGCCACTCACCTCCTTTCCACCTGTCAGCTCCTCATGCTCCTCATGCATGCGTCCCACATGCTGAGGTCTCCCTAACCATCCGACCCCACAACGGTGGCCAATACCCTGGGCCCACATGCTGAGGTCTCCCCTAACCGTCCTACCCCCACAACGGTGGCCAGTATACTGGGCCCACATGCTGAGGTCTCCCCTAACCGTCCTACCCCACAACGGTGGCCAGTATACTGGGCCCACATGCTGAGGTCTCCCCTAACCGTCCTACCCCACAACGGTGGCCAATACACTGGGCCCTACTTGCCAGGCGCGGCAGGACTGTCATTACTGGTCCTAATGATACTGAGTGGGGCCATGTGACTTGTCTCACTCAAGAGCAGCAAGGAGAAGTGACAGGCGGGACATGAACATTCTAGTGCAGGAGCCCCTCTTCCACTCTGCCATAGAGCCTGACAGCCTGGGGCCTGGAGCGAGGAAGGCTTGGAGCGGGGTCCGAATTGCACTGTGCTGTTAAAAGCCACTGGATTGGGAGTGGCGGGGGGGGGGGGGGCTTGTTCTGTTTCTGCAGATAACCTAAACTATTCTGACCGATGTCCCCACCATAGGTCCTACTCCTCTTTCTTGCTTTACTTTTTCTTTTTATCACTGCCACAATGCAACATTCTGCATTGTATTTTTTTTTCTAAGTTGTTGTTTTTTGTTTTGTTTTGTTTTTTAAGAAATCTCTACATCGAGAGGCACCTGGGTGGCTCAGTGGTTACGCCTCTGCCTTCAACTCAGGTCATGATCCCGGAGTCCCGGGATCAAGCCCCGCATCGGGCTCCGTGCTCAGCGAGAAGCCTGCTTCTCCCTCTCTCACTCCCCCTGCTTGTGTTCCCTCTCTGGCTATGTTTCTCTCTGTCAAATAAATAAATAAAGTCTTAAAAAGAAAAGAAAAGAAATCTCTACACCGAACATGGGGGTCAAACCCATGACCCCAAGATTGAGTCACATGTTCATCCAATTGACCCACCCAGGCACCCTTGGTATTGCATCAATTGATGGTGCTTTTCCCCAGTCTCATCTGCTAGAAGGTGAGCTCCATGAGGACAGGGGCTGTGGTGTTTGGTTCCCTGCTGAAGCCACAGTAGCTGCCCACAACAGGTGTTCCACAACTGTGCGCTGAGTAAGTGATGAATGAAGAAACAAGCGCGTCCTGTGTCTTCAGCCCAGTCAGGGCTGGCCAGCTCAGCCTTAGGCCCTCTTCTATGCCCACACTGGGCCTGAGCTCCCAGGTCTGTGCAGTCGGCTTCATGCTAAAGGGGCTGGGAACAGGGGCAGCACCCTGTGCCTGAATCACAATGCCAGTCCGTCTCCAAGGATGGGTTCTGTTTAGCCATGGAAATGCAATGTCCTGCCTCATGCTCAAGATTAAGTCCAAGACATGTTCTCAGTCTCCTTTCTGCAGAAAGGAAGCTGGCCCTCACCTTGGAGTCCACATTCCTTGAAGCCCCACCCTGATGCTCACTCTCCTTAAATACACGGGCATTTGTGGGCCCACGCAGGCACAACCCTGCCCCCATATACGCCTCTCCCTCCCTCTCTCACACATACACATCCCATATATAAACATGCCTGCATTTTCACATACTCTCACTCTCGCCCACACATGGCACATACACATACACACCTCCCACGGGCGCTTAGTCTCAGACCTCCTCCTCTCCTCCACCTCCCCCAACCCAACCCCCACAGGTGGTTCTGTGCCCCTCAAATCTGGAAGTGTTCCAGGGTCATCTGGCGAGCAAGCCTGACAGCCGGTCCCAGGGCAGCCACCCTCCTCCTGGCTCTGCTGCTGGGGCTGCTGCCTCTTACCTTCCTGGTCCAGTTCACCCCACAGGGGCCCTTGCTAGGTTTGCAGGTGTCCCCCAGCCATAGATGATCACTGACATCAGCAAGCCAGGCCAGGAAGGGCAGTAGCAGCCTGAGCCATCCACCCTTTCTGAGCCCTGGCGCCGCCCACCTGACAGCAGGTGCCCCATTGAGGACACGCAGAGGGAGCAGTTTCCCAGGGCAGGCTCCTCCCAAGCCGAACCGAGCGAGGCCAGAGAAATTCCGGACGGTCTCACTAACTGCTAGGAGCTCAGCACCTCTCCCCAGCTCTCCGCGGCACAAGAAGCCCATGCCCGCGGTCTCGACGCAACCGAGGGTTTGCCCTGCATGCGCACCCACGTCGCCACCTCGGGACCCGCCGCCCCGCATCTGCCACGTGCCGCAGCCCTACCTGGGGCTCCAGAAACATCCTGCTGCCTGTTCCCCGCGCTGTACCGCGGCGCTGCGAGCGCCCGGCGTTCGGCCGCTCCTCTCCCCGAGCTCCGAGGAAGTTCCCGCCCCCTAACCCCGCCCGCGGGCTTCCCCTTGCCCGCCGCCCTCCGGCCCGCTGCCAGCCGTGCGCGGGGTGGGGCGGGGCTAGGCCGGGGGAACGCGGGGGGCCTGGGGTGGGGTCGAGGGACCCAAGTCTCAAGCTAGGAACGGGGCGGAGCCTGAGGCGGGGGCGGGCGGGGGTCCAGAGTGCAGAGTGCGGCGGGGCGGGGCAGGACAGGGGAGGGGGCCCGAGGCGCGTGGCGAGGGCAGGCCTCACCAGCCTGGAGCTGGGTTTCGGGGCGCTGGGAGTACAGGGCCCGGGGCCGTGGCGTCAGTCGCGCCGCGGCACCAGCCGTCGATGCTGGGGAGCGCCTATGTGCCACCGGGCGAGGAGGTGTTCTGTGGGTCGGGACTTGGTGCAGGATGCGAGCAGCTGTGTATTGGTGAGATCCGTCTCACCGAGAGCCCCGCTGTGACCCCCATCGCCTCCCTTTAAGCATTTCTTACACCTTTGCGACGTCACCTCATCGTAGATATCCACTACAGAGCAGGTGCTTGGCCAGCATTTGGCTTGAATGCTTCCCTTGCCGGGGCCTCACTCTGGCCTCAAGCATCACAGGGAACTCTGTTCTTCCATTTCCTTGAGTGAACACGGGATACAGCAGCGGCTTTTGTGGGAGGACTAATTGAGACATGGAGTGGGGCGGGCCTGGCACACATGGCACGGTGAGGCGTCATTCCACCCCCAGGAGCCCCAGCACTCCAAAGGAATCCTATTAGGTGACAGATCACCCCCTCCATCGGGTGCCCATGGTGGACCCCAACCCAGGCGCTCAGAATTTGGATGGAAAAGATGGACTGAGCCAAGAGCACCTTCCCTGGGAGATCTGGAACTGGAGAGCCCAGAGGTTGAGTTGGGAGACCGAGGTGGAGTGGGACTCGGGGGAACTCACTAGAGAGGAGCAGGAGACATTCTCACCTTGCCCCTTATAGAGAGGAGGCAGGGCGGTATACCCAGAGAGAGGCTGAGACTAGCCAAAAGAGCTCATGAGGAAGCCCTTGGGCTCGGATGGGCAGAGGTGACTCTGTCTGCGTCCTTGCCAGTCCCAGGATTCCCACCCTTTGCTTAGCACCTGGTGAGAGAACCATCTCTCCTCCCAGCTACCGCTTCTTGTTTGTCTTCTCTCTTGACCATCCCAAGACTGAGCACCAAGCTGAGTCCCGTGAAAGGTTATTTCTGTCCTATGTAATTACAGCCGTGCAGGGTCCACTCACCTGCCTCTCCCTAGAAGGTGCAGGAGTTTGGAAACAGGTGTCTTTCTCTTGGAGCTCTGCCCACCACCCCCTCACTCTCTCTGCTAGGACTGGAGCCCAGCTCTCACTTCTCCAGCACCTGCACTGTTAACTGCAGCCTCCTGCAGTTCCCATGGGTGGGTGGCAGGGGCAGGGAAGAACACCAGGCAGAAGTGGCTGGGGCCAAAGACCACTGGCACATCAGCTCTCCAAGTTTTCACTCTCTCCTTTCCCCCTGTTGCTTCTGCATATCATTTCAGGCCAGCTGGAGGACACAAAGTTCATGGTGGCCTCTGCAAGTGACTTCTGGCACTAGGACTAGCCTGGCTTTGGGATCCTGGGACTGTGTCCACCCTAGCCCTTCAGATGGCTCCAGAGCACCGAGAAGGGTGTGGGCTGGGCTCCTGCCCTGAGGAAGCCTGCCAGGCCCCCTGCAATCCTCAGCTCTGGCCCACAACCCTGTGTGACATCTGGGCCCTCAAGTGACCACAGTATGGTCTCAGGAAGTCCATGCGGACATTAACACCCCTGCTGCCCCGCACCCAGAGCAAGCCTTCTCCTCTGCTGCTCTAGATGGTATAGCCCAAAGGAGGTGGATGAGCTGATACACAGTCCCAGGGCACCTTTCAGTACAGTCGCAGAGCCATTCCCCCTAGGTGCCTACCCATAGATTTCACCAGCATCCCCAAGGGCTTCAATAGGGTAGATGCTTCCCCAGGAGGAAGGAGGGCCCCTGCCCGTTGTCTGCACAATAGAAAAGTCCTTACAGACCCAGATGGCATTAACTCACAGTTGTGACCACAGCATTCGTGTGTGTATCTGGACTATATCTTATACCCTTCCTGGTGCCCAAAGAGGCAGGGAGATGGGCACGCCGGGGCTGACCCCTGCTGAGCGGTTCCCTGGCTTGCTGCTGTGGGTGGGGCTGGGCGGAGGGAGTAAGAACTTGTAGGGAGGGCTTGGGGGGCTGACTGAAGAATCTTATTACGTTGCCAGATTTGGCTTTAAAAAGTGGAGAATGAGCCAGGTGTGGTGTGGCCAGTAGACATCTACTGGGGGCTTCTGGAAAGACAAGTCCGCATAAAGAGAAGCCCCCGATGATATGAGCTGCACCTGAGGCCAAGAACAGTGTGTCAATTCTGTGACCATGAGAGGACGCTCTGAGGATGGCCAAGAGCAGAGAAGCCTGAGTCTGGGATGACGGTGACCCTGGACGTCCTCACCACTGCGGACACCTGGGACAGATGAGACCCAGGGACAGGAGGCTAGACCTACTGCAACAAGCTCTAATCAGTGCTCCTCCATGCCTGCTCAAGACAGTGGCCCGCGGCCAGGGCCTTGTTCTATCCTGGACCACACCACATCCTCCTCTGCCCAGAACCCCAGTGAAAGGACCTGGCGACCTGCCCCCATCAGAGGCCTGCCACTTGCCACTCAGCCCTCACTCAGTCTGGGCCAGCCCCCCCAGGCTTGCCCGCCCTCCCTCTGCCTATTCCCCTCTCCCCGGAGGTCCTTACCCACATGTCACCTGCTTGGGGATAGTTTAACCTCCACTGTGGCACTTCCTCTCCCACTGAACTTCTCTCCTCACGGTTCTGCCGTCCACACATTCCCTCTACTTAGGCGGTCTCCTCTAGGGAGAATTTGGGCTCCGTGAGTGCAGGCCCTTTGTCTTTTCTGCTCACTGCTGTGGCCCCCGTGACTGTGACGTCTGTGCGTGGGGGCACTCGGCACCCATCTGCTGAATAAACGTGTGTGTGCGTGTGTCTGTGCGTGTGTGCATTTGTGTGCGGGTACAAATGTAGATGTCGGTACCCAGCACAGGCCAAATCAAAAGTGTCAAAAGACCCAATTTGGAAAAAAATGGGCAAGAGCGTTGAAGAGGCATTTCACAAAACAGGATCTCCAAAATGGTGATAAATGTAAGAAAAAGGAAATAACACTCAACTTCATTCGTCATCGGGGAAGGGAAATTAAAACCACAGTGTGACACTGTCGTACACCCACCAGAATGGCTACAATGAAAAGGCAGAAAATACCAAGTGCCGATGAAGCTGGGACCCAGTGGAAACTCTGAGCCCCGAGCAGTGGAAGCGGGAACCACCGGTAGAGCCACATGGGAAGCTGATCCCTGCAGGCCTGGGAAAGCGGAGTGTAGGCCAGCCGAGGGATTCCTCCTGGGGTGCAGCCCCCCAAGACATGCTTACAGACTCCGCCCAAAGACACAGCCAGGAGTGCTGAGAGCAGCAGTATTCTTGATGGCTGCCCTCCACCTGCGCCACGGTGTCCCCACTCAGGGAATCCCACGGCCACAAGGCCGGACAAAGTCAACCACCCTCAAGGACCCGTCTCACCAAACCACATGCAGCTAAAAAATCTGGGCACGGAAGAACAAGTAATCCGGAGCCTGTGCACATCGAGCCCCGAGGGCCCTGCTGCGGCTGGTGCCCGACACCCATGTTCTCATCCCGGGGAAAGGCACCAGGGCTTCACACCTTGGACCCACACACTTTTCTGTATGTACAGCGTACTTCAAGACAGTTTATGTTTAAAAAGTTGAGAAAGAAAAATAATAATAATGCAAGTCAGGCAGAAGTCACCCAGGGACCTTCTGAGGCTGTGGTGGGCCACACCTGAGAGGAGCTGACTCGGGAGAAGGAGCATTTCAGGGACCGTGGGGCCTTGGCCTCCCTCTCCTCGTCTGCCCAAGACTAAAGGCCCCTCTGGGGAAAACACCTGCTCCCTTCTTTTAAAAGAAGTTGGTTGAAAGATGGAAGGTGGCCTAAACTGGGTTTGCTCGCCTCGCGTAACCAAGGAAGCAGGAAGCCAAGTGTCCCCACAGCGGCGGTTGACAAGGGCAGCAAAGACCTGGCAGGGGCTAAGTCAGACCTCAGAGGCCTGAGCTCCAGGGTCAGGGTGGGAGGGGGCGCCTGGCTGCCCCGAGGCATGGTGAGTCCGCACGGCACCTGTGGGGCCACGCGGGAGCAGGCACTGAGGGCAAGGAAGCAGATGACAGAGCGGCTCTACTTCCTGCACCGACTCCCCGCGCCCTGGTCCCTCCGTCACCCAGAGCGGCTGAGCCGGCAGAGCTCCTCTCCAACCCCTCAGCATCATGGGCAAGGCATGGGACCCTCTCCGTTATTACTTCCGGGCGTAACGCAGGGTTCATGACACAACTTGGCAAAACACAAAGCAAAACAAACCAAGCACTTCTAGAAACTTCTGGTTCCAAGGGCTCACCGTGTCCAGAGGCTCTAGCCTCCCCTGGGAGATGGCCTGGACTGTCTACACTTAGCAACAGTCTACGCAGAAGCCCTAGCTAGGAGCATTTACTAGGAACCCATGTGACACAGTGTGGCCTGTGGGCTGGTCACTCAGAGCGGCCACTGACCCTGTGGAGCTCAGACCCACGCACACCCATGAGCTCTACAGCAGCCGTGCCTGAACCCTGCCCAGTTCTCCCCAGCTGCTGACGCTGTCCCCAAGGGACCCGGAGCAGGTGGGCAGTATTTGAGGTCCACTGGGGAAGCCACACGGGCTTCTGCATCCCCCGAAAACCGTTCCCTTAACACTCCCTTTCAGGGAATACCATTCTAAGCAAACAGATATCTAACGTTTTTAGGCATCACTGAAGGAAAAGACAGGGATGGGTAGAGTTGGGGAGGACAGCTAACCTTCGGTTACCTCCCTCATACCGCAGAGGTATGGGCTCTGCCTAAATAAATGACCCCGCGGGGCGCCTGGGTGGCTCAGTTGGTTAAGCAACTGCCTTCAGCTCAGGTCATGATCCCGGAGACCTGGCCTGCTTCTCCCTCTCTCAGTCCCCCTGCTTGTGTTCCCTCTTTAGCTGTGTTTCTCTCTGTCAAATAAATAAAATCTTAAACAAAAAAATAAGTAAATAAAAATAAATGACCCCGCCCCCGGCCCTGAGGTGAGACCCTCCCAGGCCTCTCCTTACAGCCTGCACTTGTCCCTGGACTGTGGCCCTCGCCTTCATCCTGACAAGATGACAGATTCAGGGAGAGCGGCCCACCTGCCCCAAGGGTGACTAACTGCCTCATTACCGGCCTCAGGGCTCCCGTCCCTGCGCACGGGGATCCTTGGGGGAGGGGATGAGGTGGGCTACACCTACACAGAGACCCAATGCCAGGGATGGGCATCACCCTTGGGGGAGTGCTGGGGTCCCCGGAGGCTACCGCCCCTCTGTACACCTCTATACCTCAATACCCACTTTGGGAAAACAGGGTGTTCCCTGGAAGGCCCCGGAGAGCCACTGCCACTGCAAGGCCCCCAAAGGCTGGAGGCCCTGGTGCACCTCCTTCCAGAGGGCCTGGCTCTGGCTCATGCTCACTGTGCACTCTGCAGGCATCCTGGGTGCTGGGGAAGAGCCTGGGGGTACCTAGTGTGGAGGCTGGGAGGACACGGAGGTCCTGGTTCTCCAGAGGGGGACCCTGCTCCTGCAAAGGGCGCCAGCAGGTGCCGGGCGGCGAGAGAACACACCCTTTGGAGAGAGTTGGGGCTGTGTGAGAACAGTTCGTGCACCCGGCCTGACCTCTGTTCCTGGGGAGCGAGGAAACCCCCGTCCAGGTGAGGTCCCTAGGTGGGACCCAGGCCATTGGTGGGAGAAGGGAAGAAAAGACTCAGGCCTGGCTGAGCCTGTGGGTCCTGCCTGCCCAGGAAGGGCTGGGGGTCAGATCCTAGCAGTGCCCCTGACCTGGGCCTGCTCCCCTGGGGCCTGTTGCCACTCACGCAGTCTCCCCGCCCCTCGTCCTGGGTGGCAGGGGTGGGCAGAGTGTGGACCATCGCCCGATGTAGAGGTTAGATCGCCAGGCACAGATGCCATGACCTGCCACGAGACACGACAGCCCTGGTGTCCACCAGTGGGCCAGGTGGCCCAGGAACCGGACTGAGGGTAGGCAAGTGAGTACCACCTGGGCTGCTTGAGGCCACGCGCTGGCCCTTTCCACCGCCCCACAAAAGGCCTCTGAGAGGCCACACTCAGGATTCCTGCTCATGAAGAAGTAAGTTACTTCCTCAGAAGCAAGGCTTCCCTCTGGGGACACCACCGGGCCAGGCCAGCTTCCAGACTGGGGTTGTTTCCCAGTCTTTTGTGACACCAGCAGCCTGCATTTGTCTTCTGAGAACAGAGGAGACAGAACGTCTACTGAGGAAAGGTGAGAAGAGAAGCACCTGGAAGGAAGCCCCGACGCGCCTCCCTACAGCGTCAGCAGTGGGCAGCCGGACAAACGGACGGACACCGTAGAGGAAGCTGGCTGCTCACGGCAGTTGGATTCCTGCCAGGCCCAAGCAGCAAGGCCCCACCTGCCGGCGGCACCACAAAAGTTTCCATTCCTCTGACGTGGTCGCTGGCCCCACCAAAAGGCTGTCCGGATACTGAGGGGCGTAGTTGTGTGATCAGCAGTGGTTGTCTTCGGAGAACATTCCCTTTGCTGAGGGGATACAGCCTCTGGGTGTGGAGGCCATGCTGCCGGGGAGCTGACCCTGGAGTGCTCACAGACAGCTCAGGCCTGGGGTGAGACTTCTGGTTCTGCAGGGTCCCACGGCTGGGGGGACAGGGACCTTGGGGCTGGGCCCTCCAAAGTGTGTGACCTCAGGCTGGGCAGTCCTCTGACCTTGGGAGACAGCAGGCCACTGTGTCCAGGGGAGTGGGCGTCGGGGAAGCCGGAAGCACGGGGGCTCACCATGAGCTGCCCATGGACTGCAAGTCATCAGCAGACAGCCCCGACCAGTTCACAACCCCTGTCAGCCTCAGTCCCTCCTCCCAATGTTCTTTCTCACAGGATGGCCCTGAGAGCCAAATCTGGTTTGGGTGGGCCCTGCTTCTCATGCAGCCTTTCAGCAGAGAGGGCTGTAAAGGGTCCCCTGGGGGGAGAGGGAGCAGTGAGAGCTGAGCACGTCCCCCCCCGAAGGACAGGTGGAGCGACACAATTGGGCTTGTCTGGGAGGAAGGCGAGCACCAAATCAGGGCCCCCCCCGGGGAGGAGGCGCAAGGGCAGAGGGAGGGATCACCTGGTCTAGCGTTTCCCCTTACGCCATCCTACAGGGAGGGGGCAGAGGCCCAGAGATGGTCCTGGTTCCAACGTGGGGGGGGCGGCAGTGCTGGACAGCCCAGAGCACTGTCCTCTGCTTCTGTCACAGACTGTCATTCCCACTCATTTCATCTGACCCATCACACCCTCCTCGCGCAGAGCCACAGGCCTGTGGTCACCGTGACGACAGCCACTGTGCAGGGGGCCCTGGGGGTTCTGCCGTCTGGGTTTGCATCACCCCAGAAACCAACGCAGAGTGGGGAGAACATGGGGCCAGCCTGGCTCCTGAGAAGCTCATCGCACCTGGCCAGCGCCCCCTGATGGGCTACAGGGGGGCAGCGTTCTGAGATCGACACTGGGCGAACATGGGGCTCTCTATCCAGGGCTTCTCAGTGACTTGTAGATCTAAGGAGAGCTGGAAATTTTAGTCCTTGCGCTGCCTTCGTGAGAATTAGAAAAAAGCCCCCCTTCCCCCAGGAGGGCCTGGTCACAAGCAGAGGAGAGTTGGCTGTCGGCCCACTCACCCTCAGCCTATTGGCCCTCTGTGGCAGCCATGTTCCGGAGGGATCGCTGAGTAGAACATTTCCCAAAGATATTTGACCACAGGGCGGCTTCCTCCCAGACGGTCCAGGAGACCCTGCAGCAGCTGAGGAAGACCCTTCTGCGGTCCCCCTCGTGCCGTGGGTCTGCCCCACCCCAGTCCAGCGTCCAGGCTCAGGGCTACCACACCGAGGCCCCGCCCGGCAGGAAACTGTAAATGTGCGTGTCTCCTGCACCATCAGAGAATCAGACCCTCCATCTGCACAAACACGCTCCTTTGGGAAATGCCTTAATGGGCCACAGAGGACTGTGATGTCTCTTCACACAACGCTTCCAGGAATCTATCCATTTGCTTCTGCCTCCGGGAAGCCATAAGGACAAGACCTCTCCCGAAGCTCCTCCTGGTGAGGTGTGCTGGCCCTCCACTGGCTCCATAGGCCTGGGGGTGGGGGGACCCACACCACCCCCCAACCCACCCAGAACTCAGCGGCCCATGGCCACTGGCACAGGGTGGGGGAAAAGACTGGCATGCTGGCCTGGGGGGCCCCCCAGGCAGAGGCTCTTCAACCTGAGCAAATCCTCCCGGAACCTGCAGAAAAGGCACCTGCCAGGCCCAGTCCCCAGAGATCTGCCTCCATGGGTGTGTGGAGACTCGCTACTCCTGGAGATGGCATCAGGACCCGGATCCGAGAGCGGGGCTGTGGGACTGGCAACAGTCAGAAGGCATTCTGGGAGAGGAGGGCAGGAACACAGGACAGTGGAACCCAGTGAGACTCAGGGGGCTCGAGGTGGGTGTAGGGGAGGTCTGGGGGGGCAGGGCCACCCAGGGAGGCAGGGGCTGGGACAGGTGACTTCCCCAGAGGAAACAGGTTATGACAGAAACCAGGCCCAATGAAAGTGTCTGTGAGTGTGGTGAAGGCAGGAGGTGTCAAGGGGAATACAGAGGGAGCCCCTTCCCCCCGCAAAGCTCTCAACACCCACCACCACCTGCACAACCTTGGGCCAGCACCTGGGGGCGGGGGGGGGGGAGGACAAGGATGAGGCATGAAAGTCCTTGGACCTCCTGCAGAGCCTCCACCTCAGAGCCTGAAGGAGAGGGAGGGTCTCAGGCTCAGGCACGTGAAGAGGCAGGAAAGCCCATCAATAAGGAGCAAATTGCTTCACGCGAGAAAAACCACTTCTTGACAGCAGGCATGGTTTAAAGCCCAGCGATCCATGTGTGTGCATCTGTGCACGTGTGTGTGCTTGTGCTCAGAAACCCAACCAGCACGTACATGCTGAGAGGTTCATCGGGGCGTGGCCTGGGCGGCCTCTTCTCACACCCTCCTTTGCTCTTCATTTATCCTTGTCAAGTACTTCCCACATTTTCTCCAAAGAACCGGAATGGCTCTGTCATCAGCCTAACACAATGCATGTTCTTTTTCTAAAACCAAGACTTGAGGCTCGAGCAGGCTGACAGGCTCCTGGAGGAGGGAGACACTCCCACCAGCCCGCGTGTAACCAAAGCATGGAGGGTACCTAGTGCAGATGGGGACAGGAAGCATGGGAGGTCAGAGAAGCCGAAGACCATCCTGGCTGGGTGTCGGGAAAGGCGGCATCAGGCAGCACAGCATCATGGGAGCTGACATATGGGTCCGGACACACGGTCTGCGGAGGAACAGCCTCTCCTCTCTTCAAAGAACCTGGCAGGGTCTGACACGCTGCCTCAGCCCTGAGATTGTGTGTTCAGAAGTGCTAGTCACTCACTCCTCTCCATGCATGCCACCAGCTTCTCCCTCCAGCTAGCCAAGAAGGCTCTGCCTGGTGGCAGGCAGTGACATGCTTGGGAGCTACTGGGGGGCAGGCAAGTGGGCCCCCAAGGCAGTCTAACAAGTGCCCTCCTCTCCACACAGGTGTCTTTTGACTCTTCGGGACATGCCCAATGGATTGAAGGCTTGTGATATTACCCACCCTCCACACCATCTTCCATTCCCCTCTGTCCCCAATGCCCACCCTGTCACTTCCTCCAGAAAGTCTTCCTGACTTGGAACATCCTCAAGGTCCTCACCCATGGACTGCCAGCCTGCTCATAACACGCACCCTCCTCTCACCACCTCTCAGCTAGAGGCTCCCTGGAGGGCCTCACTGTGAGGATCGAAGCTCATGAATGGGTTCCAAGGAATGTAATGCACTGGGCTATATTTGTGATGTCTGCCTCAGGGGAGGGTTAGGAGGGGGCGAAGGCATCTCTCTGGGTCTGCATCCTTTTCCCCTAGCTCCTCATTGGTGGGTTCTTCAACCAGGCTGGGAATTTGCATTCCTAACTGGACTATGCACTTACTCACTTTTAAAAGTTAATGAACGTTTACCATGTGCCAAGTTCTCCAAGACACAGTCACTGCCCTCAGGGTTTACTCAGGGCCATGGGAGCGGGACATGGCAAACATGAAAACCAGTGAACAAAATAGAGCTGGTGATGAGAAAGCAGTAACACCGAGTTTGTGGGCCGCAGGAGGCCTCCCTGAAAGGGGATCCTGCAGCAGAAATCCCACAGCTGGGCTGGAGCCGTCCCAGAAGAGTACCGGGTGGCATGCCAGGCAAGGGCACGGCAAGTGCAAAAGCCCCGAATCTGGAAAGAGCACGGTACATTCAAGGCACAGAAAAAACAATATGAGAGCCAGTAGTGAGAGATACTGGCCACTTAGGGCTGTCCTGGAAATTCCCCAGCTCAGCAGAATGGCTGCGTTTGGGGCCGGGGCAGGGGGATGCACTATCTGGGAGGCTCTCATCTCTTATGGGAAGCCTTGTGGGGTTCTAGCACCCCCATGCGAGGCCCCGAGCCACCCTAGTACAGCTAGGGTGCCGGCTTTAACCCATTTGAGGCTGACCCGACATTAACTATTTGGATGTGGATAGAAGCTTCACTGTTTTCGAGCCAGGCTAGCCATCTGCACGCAGCCTAAAGCCTGCTCGTCTTTCGGCTGGTCCCTCCCCATTCTGCCTGCCCTCCTCCAGGGCCGAGGCCAGAGCTAGCCTAGCGCCTGCCCTCCTCCAGGCCTCATGAAGATTCCCTGAAGCAGAGGGCTGACTTTTCAGATCAAGGCTTTGTTTCTTAAAAGGCAGAAAGGAGGCAGAAGCCATTAGGATGGGTTGTGAATCAGGGCTGGGAACCCTTGCTTCTTCCCCAGATCTCAAAATCCACAGTCACAGAGGGGAACTTGGGAATACATACTCCTTCTTTCTCTTGGAACCAAGGGAACCACTGACTTCCCATGTTTGTGTCATCCCCCACTCCCAGAACAATGCCCCAAGATTACATAGGGTCCCTGCCTCTTGCCTCCGGATCCCGAGCCAGAGCCTACATGTCCCTTGGGACCTTCCTGCGCCCAAAGGGGCTAGCCTCTTGGCTGCTGGTATTTTCTTCTTGGACAGAGTCCAAATGCTGGTAGTATGATTTTGGAAATGTAAGCATGGCTTGTGTGGACTTTGGTCATCTCACTATTTCAAAAATGTTTTTTCAAGAAGCATAAACAGAGGCCGGAATCCATAAAAACTTCCTCCTGGCACAGAGGAAGAGACGCGGGGCCAGCCCAGCAACAGGCCCTGGGACAGGCAGCTGTGTGGCCCCAGGGTCTGCATTCAGGCAGAAAACAGTGCTACCCCCTCTCCCACCCAATTCTGAACTAAGGGTGCCGGCTTGTTGTATGGTCCCTGAGCCTGAGCTGGCAGGGGAGACTGGGCCCAACAGGCAGAGGGGGCGGGGCCTGACACAGGTACGTTTGAGCACCACTTCCTTAAAGGTCTAACCCCCAGAACATAGGATCTCCTATGCCTGAGTTTCTGTTTACTTCACTGACTTCAAGCATTTTGGATAGTTACATTACATTTCTTGACAATATAGTTAAACTTTATAATAGTTTTGAGGAACAGTTTGGGTTCCTCCTTTGATTTTCTTATTCATTGTCTTGTCCCCACACCTTCAGATATGGTCACAAATAGTCCTTCAAAGGCCCTGCAACCCTGAGAATGCTCCAGGGTCACCATAAGGCTTCTGTGCACCCTCCCCTAGCCCTCTCCTTTCCCATGGGGAGAGGCTGCCCATGATGGACAGCGAGGCCCTGCCAGTCACTCGGGCGTCACTTGGGCGTCTGATCAGGGGAGGAGCACTGGAGGAGCCCAAAGGAGCATCAGAGGTGAGGCTGGTCAGACTGGCAGGGGTGTGAGCCGCAGTGGGCCTCGGGGAGTCGTGCCCTCGTCCCTGGGCACAACTGCACAAGCAGAGTCTCTCTTGAGCTGGAGAGAACAACACTCTAGGCTGGTGGAAGGCTCGTTGCCAACTGGACATGGGGTGACCTCTGTGTACACAAACCTGAGTGCACATCTAGTCCCAAGTGGACACATTCTCCAAATCACTAGCTCCAGAAGGATGCTGTTGTACCCTCTCTTCTTGCCCTAGACAGCTGGGGTTCCCTGGCCAGTGCCCCCCGTTGCTGGCCCTTGCTATCTGAGTGACAGCCCAGGGCCAGGACTGGACAGGGCCATCCTGAGGGTACCCAGTGAAGTCACAGAGCTGAGGCCAGAACACATGCTCTTTCCCCTCTGGGGACCCACCCCTGTCCTGAGGACTCTGCAGGAGGGAGAGTGGTGGGCATGGCCCGCAGAGAAGTGTTCTTCATCCTCCCAGCCAACACCAACAGTTCAAAAGATTATATGAGAAAAATCAAGTCCCCTCTCAGCCTAGGCTCCATCCCCTCCCCAGAGACACCCACTATTGACTTTCTTGTGTGGAACCTTCCAGAATCATTCTGAGTTCATGGAATTATTTCCATGGGCATACAGGGTTCTTTTTTCTGAACTAAAAAAGTTTACTTTGCACACTGTTTTCAACTTGCTCTTTTTTTCGGGACAACTCCTCAGGTTCTATAATAGCCGCAGGACCTTCTGCTAGGTAGCTGGGCTGTCACATGCATGACGGATCCCCCAGCAAAATGCATTCAGGCAGGGTGTGGTCACCACAAACATTCCTACACTTAGCATCCTCGGCCAAGGATCTTTATTCAAACGTGATCATATCTGAAGGATAAACCCCTAAAATTGGATGACTCGGATCAAAGATTGCATGCATGATTAATTCAAGTAGGCATCACAGAAGTGCTCTCAAAAAAGGATGGTCAGGTGTCAATGAAATGGTAGAGTAAGCACCTCTGAAAATCCTCTCCCCAAGAAAACTAGCAAAAATGATCAGAATCAACTTTTTCAGAACTTTGGAAATTAATAGGGACTTGAGGAAACCAGGAAGCATTTATTCTCAAAAACAACAAAACAAAACAAAAACAAAAACAAAAAGCAAGGGTGCTTGGGTGGCTCAGTTGGTTGAGCGACTGCCTTCGGCTCAGGTCATGATCCTGGAGACCCGGGATCGAGTCCCACATCGGGCTCCCTGCTTGGCGGGAGGCCTGCTTCTCCCTCTCTCACTCCCCCTGCTTGTGTTCCCTCTCTGACTGTGTTTCTCTCTGTCAAATAAATAAAAATCTTTAATTAAAAAAACCCCACAACTTATTACAAAAAATTGTAAGCTTTGTGGCATTTAATTTGCTGTAGTCCCATCCTCCCCACGCCTTCAAAAACAAGACCCTATACTTGCCATGGAAATCAGTAGCCTGGAAGGCAGCGCAGAGTGCAGAACAGGGCTGAAATCTCAAGGCCTCATTCTCAGAAAACTCATTATTTGACCTGCAGTTGGAATAATGGTGGTTCCCTGGAACATCCCATTTGCAAGGATGTCTGCCTTTGACCCAACTCAGAGCTCATCCAGTAAGAAAAGCCTGTTCTCCTGGGTTGATTATCAGAAACAATTAAAGGCATTTAACTTCGTAGCTGCCTGAGGCAGTAAATAATGGAGCAAAGAGTAGACCAACCAAAAAGCTTGAAAGCAAAGCTCCATTATGAGAGGCCCGGGGGCTTTTAGCAGTTGCAGTGTATTCCTGGGAATCCAGAAGGCCACATGCATGCTCAGGCACATGCTTAGGGAAGCCCTGGGGGCCCTCAGCTCACACTGCCCGACTGGGAAGCAGGAAGTGAAGGCTAAAGCAGAGCTCTGTCCCCTGGCTGGCTCAGAGTTGAAGGTGTGCTCCAGGATGTACACAGAGCTCCTGGGCAGATGCCAGGAGACTTACTGGTTCCAGGCATTTAAGGAAATCTCTGTGCACGTATTAAATGACAATGAAGATAACCAAAAAAACTATCATGGCCATTCCAGGGAATGAATTCAGAAAAGCCACTATACAAAGAAACCACAATGACTTCCACAAACAGCAAATACAACAAGCCCTGAAGAGTGAGCATCGGACCTCCACACTGGTCACACTAATTATTTAGAATATCCAGTTTCAACACAAAATTATAAGACATGCAAGAAAATAGGGCCCACAAGCAAAAAGCAATCACTAATAACTGTCCCTGGGGAAGTCCAGACCTGCGATTTTTTTTTTTTTTTTTTAGTCATCTCTACCCCTCATGTGGGACTCAAACTGACCCCAAGATCAAGAATCTCATGTCCTTCCAACTGAGCCAGCCAGGTGCCCCAGACATTTGACTTATCAAACAAAAAGTTTAAATCTGCCTTCTAAAATGTATTCAAAGAAATTAAGTAAGGCAACTTACAAAATGAGTAAAAATATTTGCAAAACATACATCTGATATGGGATTCATATCCAAAATATATAAGAAACTCATACGACTCAACAGCTAGCTAGCTAGAGAGATGATAGATAGATAGATCACAAATAATCCCATTTAAAATGGGCAAAAAACCTGAATAGACATTGTCCCAAAGAAGATATTCAAATGGTCAAAAGGTATGTGAAAAGGTACTCAATATCACAAATCATTAGGAAAATACAAATCAAATTCACAATAAGAGATCACCTCACACCTGTTAGAATGGCTGTCAGCAAAAAGACAAGTAGTAACAAATGTTGGTGAGGGGCGGAGAAAAAGGCCCTTGTGCACTCTTGGTAGAAATGTAAATTGGTGCAGTCAGTATGCAGGTCCCCCAAACAATTAAAAATAGAGCCTCCATAAGATCCAGCATTTCCACTTCTGGATATTCAAAGGAAACAAAAACATTGTGCCGAAGAGACAGCTACAGCCCTGTGTATATGGCAGGGGTATCTACAACAGCCAAGACATGGAAACAACTTGAATATCCATCACTGAATGAATAAAGAAAATGTGAATAAAATATTATTCATCCATAAATTTGCAACAACATGGGTGGAATTGGAGGACATTAGGCTAAGTGAAATAAGTCATACAGAGAAAGAAAAATGGTGTATGATCTCGCTTTTATGTGAGATTTTAAACCATCAAACTCATAGAAACAGAAATCAGATCTGGGGTTGCCAGAGGCAGAGGAATTAGGTAAAAAGGGTCAATAGTACACATTCCCAGTAAGGTGAGTTCTGAGGATGACTACAACATGATGACTATAGTTAGCAATGCTGGGGAAGTATATTTGAAAGTTGCTAAGAGAGTGAATCTTTAAAGTTATCACAAGGGAAAAAAATTTGCAATTATGTGAAAGTGGTAAATGTCAACTAATTCATTGTATAATCACTGTGAAATATAGCATATATCAAATCATTATGTTGTACACTTTAAAATTATATAATTTGATATGTCAATTATATCTCAATAAAACTGGGCGGGGGAAAGAATTTTAAAAATTATAGAAATCATGTCTAAATAATTAAAGAAAAGTATGGAATGGAACATGCTCACCAGACAGAGAATATCAATAAAGTGGTTCAAAAAAATAGAGAGAAATTCTGGTTTTGAAACTATAATAGAGTACCTGGGTGGCTTAGCTGGTTAAGGTCTGCCTTTGGCTCAGGTCAGATTCCAGGGTCCTGGGATCAAGTCCTGTATCAGGCTCCCTACTCAGCGGGGAGTCTGCTTCTCCGTCTGCCCCTGCCCCTGTCCCAATTGTGCTCTCTCTCTTGCTCACTCTCTCTTTCAAATAAATAAATAAAATATTTTTTTAAAAAAGAAAGAAAAAAGAGATGTCAACCAACAAATCTTTATGCAGAAAAACTATCCTTCAAAAATGAAGAAGAAATTGCTCAGATAAATGAAAACAAAGAACTCATCACTGGGATAATTAACCTATGATAAATACTACAGAGAGTCCTTCAGACTGAAAGGAAAGGACACTAGCCAGAAACTCAAAACCATGTGCAAAAATAAAGAGCCCTAATAAAAGTGACTATGTAGATAAATATAAAAGACAGTATAAATGTATTTGATGCGCATACCTTCTTTCTCCTAACTAAATTAAAAGACGACCATATAAATCAATAACTGTGTATGTACTGAGGTGTACAGAATAATATATAAGGATGTAAATTTTATGATGATAAGAGCACAAATGAGAAGAAAGGTAACAGACCTGCAGGAGCGAAGCTTTTGTATGCTACAGACATGAAGTTAGTATTAATCTGAAATACATTGTTATAAATTAAGATGATAATGGTAATCGGCCAAGCAACAGCTAAGGTAAACACTCAAAAATATATAGTAAAAGAAATGACAAGGGAATTAAAATGGTACTACAAAATATCTATTCAACACAAAAGAAGGCAAAAAGGGAGGAACAGAAGAACAAAAATGACATGACATCTGCAAAACAAAGAGCAAACCCTCTTATCAGTAATTACATTAAATGCAAATGAATTAAACACTTTAATTAAAAGTCAGAGATTGGCAAATGGATTTTAAAATATGATCCAACAATATGCTTTCTACAAGGGACACACTTTAGATTCAAGGACAAATAGGTTGAAATAGGAAAAGAGATTCTGTGTAAACAATAACCAAAGGAGAGGCGCCTGGGTGGCTCAGCCGTTATGTGTCTGCCTTCGGCTCAGGTATGGTGCCAGAATCCAAGGATCGAGCCCCATATCGGGCTACCTGCTCAGTGGGAAGACTGCTTCTCCCTCTTCCACTCCCCTTGCTTGTGTTCCCTCTCTGGATGTGTTTCTCTCTGCCAAATAAATACATAAAATCTTAAAAAAAAAAAAAAAAAAGAAAGAAAGAAAGAAAGAAAGAAAGAAAGAACCATAGGAAAGCTGGAATGGCAAACAAAATAGACTTTAATATCAGATAACATAGAATTTATCAGACAAAATAGACATGAAAAAGTTTCACTAGATATGTGAAAAAAAGACATATTATGATTCTTCCATGGTTGGCAGGTTGAGAATTGTATCTCAATAAATGTGTTTCTGTAACACATGTTAGAAAAGTATTTAAATATATATACAAAAAATGTTTCTAAGAATGCCACTCTCTCAGAAAATTGAGAAAGATGTAATTTCATTAGGTGTATGTATTGACCAATTGGTATTCTATACTAAAAACCTGATTAAACACACATGTAAAAAAAAAAAAAGAAGAAGAAAACACATTTCTATGTACACCCCAGTCTTGGCAAGATTTACTTCTGTGAACAGATGTGCTTATAGGTCTATAATACATGTAGAGACATATTAAAGACACAAACATAAAAGAGGTTTCTAGAGTGCCACTTGCTCAGAAGGTTGAGAAAACTGTTATTTTGGTATATGGATATGATTCCAATCTCTATTGGAGATTGCTCAATTACAGCATTATTTTAAGACTTGTTTAAAAAAAACAGATTCTTGTTAAAAAGCTATTTCTAAGGGGCACCTGGGTGGCTCAGTGAGTTATGCATCTGACTTTGGTTCTGGTCATGACCTCAGGATCCTGAGGTCAAGCCCCAAGTTAGGCTCCCCACTCAGTAGAGAGTCTGCTTATCTCTCTCCCTCTGTCACTCCCCCTAATCATGCTCTCTCTCTCCCTCTCTCTCACTCCCTTTCTCAAATAAATAAATAAATCATTTTTTTAAAAAAGTAGATGTTTTTAAGACTGCTAAAAAATTGTTACTAGTGACCAAAAAAAAATTTTATAGGGGCGCCTGGGTGGCTCAGTTGGTTGGGCGGCTGCCTTCGGCTCGGGTCATGGTCCTGGAGACCTGGGATCAAGTCCCACGTCAGGCTCCCTGCTCTGCGGGAGGCCTGCTTCTCCCTCTCTCACTCCCCCTGCTTGTGTTCCCTCTCTGGCTGTGTTTCTCTCTGTCAAATAAATAAAATCTTAAAAAAAATAATTTATAAAAAAGGGCTAATCCAACAAAAGGGTTAATCCAACAATTATTAATATATACACCTAAAAACAAGCCCCAAAATTTAAGAAGTGAAAACTGATAGAACTGAGGAGGAAAACAGCCAATTCAACAAAAATAGCATTCAACTTCAATACCCCACTTTCAGGGACGCCTGGGTGACTCAGTCTGTGAAGTGACTGCCTTCAGTTCAGGTCATGGCCCCAGAGTCCCAGGATCGAGCCCCACATTGGGCTCCCTGCTCAGTGGGGAGTCTACTTCTCCCTCTCCCACTCCCCCTGCTCCTGCTCACTCTCTCTCTCTAATAAATAAAATCTTTTTTAAAAATACCCCACTTTCAATAATGAATAAAACTAAACTGTAGATCAGTAAGGAAATAGACTTGAACAATCCTGTAAACCAACTTGACAGAAACATTCATATTCTCCTCAAATATACATGGAACATTCTCCCAAGCAGACCAATTTAGGCCATAAAATAAGTCTTCATAAATTTAAAAGAAATAAAATTGGGGAGTCTGGGTGGCTCAGTCAACTAAGTATCCTCCTTTGACTTAGGTCATGATACTAGGCCTTGGGATCCAGCCCCATGTTGAACTCCCTGCTCAGTGGTGAATCTTCTTCTCCCTCTTCTTCTCTCTCTATGATCTCTCTCATTCTTATTCTCTATCAAATAAATAAATAAAAATCTTTTTAAAAATAAAAGAAATAAAATCATACAAAGTATGTTCTTTAACCATAATGGAATAACAGAAGTCAATAATTAAAAAAAAAAACTGGGAAATTCACAAATATGTGGAAATTATGCAATACATTCCCAGTAACCACAAGGAAAAGAAGAAATCACAAGGTACATTTTTAAATGCTTTGATATAAATGTAAAGAAGACACAACATATCAAAACTTATAAAATGCAGTTAAAACAATGCTTAGATGGAAATTTACAGACGTAAATATCTGTATTTTAAAAGAAGACCTCAATTTCTATTCAGTACTGTACTGGAAGTTCTAATGAGGGCAATTAGATAACGGCGTACATATAAAAGACATACACATTGAAAGGAAAAAGTAAAATGATCTCCACTTGCAAGTGACATGATCTTGTAGCTAGAAAATCCTAAGGACTACACACACACACACATTATTAAAACTGATAAGTTCCACAAGGTTGCAGGATGCAAGATCAATATACAAAAATCAATTATAATTCTATATACTGATAATAATTCCATTCATGATAGCACCAAAAAGAATAAAATACGAATAAATTTAACAAAAGAAGTGCAAGGCTTGTACACTGAAAACTACAAAACATATTTGGAAAAATTTAGTCTTAAATAAATGGAAGGACATTCCCTGGTCATGAATTGGAAGACAATATTGTTAAGACGACATCACTCTTGGGGTGCCTGGGTGGCCCAGTTGTTAAGCGCCTGCTTCAGCTCAGGCCATGATCCTGGAGTTCCAGGATCAAGCCCCACTTCAGCTCCCTGCTCAGTGGGAAGCCTATTTCTCCCTCTCTCACTCCCCCTGCTTATGTTCCCTCTCTAGCTGTGTTTCTCGCTGTCAAATAAATAAATAAAATCTTAAAAAAAAAAAAAGATGACAACACTCCCCAAATTGATCTTCAGAGTCAATGTGATCTCTATCACAATTCTAGCTGCATTGGAGAATGTTTTTTGGAGGGGTTTTGAAGAAACTGACAACTTGTTCTTAAAATTCACCTGGAAATGTAAGGGACCTAGAACAGCTAAAGCAATCTTTACAAAGAAGAAAAAAGTTGAAAGACTCACACTTCCCCCATTTAAAAACTTAGTACAAAGCTATAGTATCAAGTCTGTGTGATACTAGCACAAGAATAGACATCTAGACCAAGGGAATAGGTTGAGAATCCAGAAATAAACTCACATGTCTATGTCAATTGATTTTCAACAAGGGTGGCAAGACAATTCATTGGGGAAAGAAGAGTTTTTTCAACAAATGGTGCTGAGACAACTGAATAACCTTCTGCTAAAGAGTGAAGGTGAAACCCTACCCTACCTCAAGGATCCTCCAAATGGATCCAAGACCTAAATTTAAGAGCTAAAACCATAGAACTCTTAGAAAAAAACACAGATGGGAAAACTTTGCTGACCTTGAATTAGCAACAGTTTCTTAGATATGATACTGAAAGCATAAGCAACCAAATAACAAAGACATGAACTGGACTTCATCACAATTAAAAATATTTGTGCTTCAAAGGATACTATAAGGATATCAAAGTGACAACCTCCAGAACGGGAGAAAATATATTTGTATATCGTACTATATATGATAAGGGTCTAATATCCAGATTATATAAGGAACTCTTACAATTCAGTAATAGTAGACAAAATAACCCAATTAAAAGTGGGCAAACAATCTGAACAGACACTTCTGTAAAGAAAATATACGAATGACAAATAATCAATAAAAAATTGCTCAACCTCATTAGTTACTAGGGTAACGCAGATCAAAACCACGAGATACCACTTCACACTCACTAGGATGAGCATGACACTAGGATGAGCATAATAAAAAAAAGATGAATAATAACAGGCGTCAATGAAGCTGTTGAGGAATCGGAACTCTAGTACCAGGCTGGTGACAGCCTAGAACTGTAGTTGCTCTGGAAAACGGTCTGGCAGCTCCTTAAGATCTTCAACGTGATTCTCAGCAGTCACAGTCCCAGGTACACAGCCAAGATGTCTGAGAACTTATGCCCACATAAAGACTTGTATGTAGGGCGCCTGGGTGGCTCAGTCATTGAGCATTTGCCTTCGGCTCAGGTCATGATCCCGGAGACCCAGGATCGAGTCCCGCATCGGGCTCCCTGCTCGGCGGGAAGCCTGCTTCTCCCTCTCTCACTCCCCCAGCTTGTGTTCCCTCTCTCGCTGTGTTTCTCTCTGTCAAATAAATAAATAAAATCTTTAAAAAAAAACTTGTATGTAAATGTTCATGGCAGCATTATTAATATTAGCTATAATGTGGAAATAACCCACTGTCCATCAACAGATGAATGGATAAAGGAAATATGGTGGGGCATGTGACTGGTTCAGTTGGTTTAGCGTCCAACTCCTGATTTCAGTTCAGATCATGATCTCAGGGTCCTGGAATCAAGCCTTGTACCCATCTCCCCACTCAGTGGGGAGTCTGTTTATCTCCCTCTTCCTCTTCCCCGCCCCCTTGCTTACTCTTTCTTTCTAAAATAAATAAATAAATCTTTTAAAAAATGGAAAATGTATGCCCACACAATGGGCTATTATAATAAAAAAGAATTAAGTACATGCTACAACCTTGAGAGCATCATGTTAAATGGAAGACCCCAGACACAAAAGGCCACATGTTGTATGATTCTGTTTATGTGAAATGTCCAGAATAGGCAAATTCCAAGTCACACAATAGATAGTGGCCACCAAGGGCTGCCAGGTGGGAGATGGGAAGTGGCTGCTAATGGGGATGGGGGCTTCTTTCTGGGGTAAAGGGAAGATAGTGAAACTGGACAGTGGGGATGGTTCTACACCCCGTGAATATACTAAAAATCACTGAATGAGTCATTTTAAAGGGGCAAATTTCCTACAAATTATATATTTCAGCTTTTTTAAAAAGGAGGAAAGAGATAGCCCAAGTTCACTCCACTGGGACGCTGGAACAGCACCCAATTCCCCTCACGTCCCTACAACCTAATAGGTGAGCATGATCTCATTGCAGACTTAATTTGTATTTCTTTAATAATGAGTGAGACTGAGACCTTTTTGTCTTGAATTGCCTATTTGGGGGTTTTCCCCTTTACTCAACTGGCTCATGGATTTTTTTTCTTATTCATTTGGTGATTACATACGGAGCATATGTCTTACACTGTTCCAAGCACTGGTGACACGGTTGTAAATAAATGGACAAAGCCCTGGCCCTCGTGAGGCTTATGTGGTAGAGGGAACACAAATAGTAAACATGTGAACACAGACCAGCTGGCAGTAAGTGCCATGGAAAGAACCAGAGCAAGCAGAGGGTACCCGGAGTAAATGGTGGGGGGTGGGCAGGAGAGCTGGGGGCTTTGATGTTTCCCTCAAGCAGTCAGAGAAGGCCCTTCTGATAAGATGGATAAGATGACTTCTCACAAGAAGTCTCCTCTGCAAGACCTGAATGAAATAATTCATCTGGATCTAAGGGGACATCAAGTGCAAAGGCCCTGTGGCAGGGGCATCCATGGCCTGTTCAAGGAACAGCCTGTTTAAGGCCAGTGTTGCTGGGGTGGAGTAGGGGTGGTAGGAGGTAAGAACAGATCCTGCTAGGCCTTGAACCACGATCCTTGTGGGCTAGGATAAGGGCTTGGATTCGTTTCCTAGGGTTACGATACAAATCACCACAAACTGGGTGGCTTAAAACAACAGAAATTTATCCTCTCATGCTTTGGGAAGCTAGAAATCTGAAATCAATGTGTCAGCATCCCAAGTTCCCTCTGAAGTTCCAAGGAACAAGGTTTCCTGGCATCTTCCTAGCTTCCGGTGGCTGCCAGCCATGTTCGGCATTCTTTGGCTTATAAATGCATCTCTTCAATCTCTGCCTTCATCATCCATGTCTCTGTATCCCCCTCTCCTTACAAGGACACCCAGTCACTGGCATCAAGGCCCACCTTAATCCACTACGGCCTCGTTTTAACTTGATTACATCTGCAAGACCATATTCCAAATAACAACACATCCCAGATTCCAGAAGGATGTGAATTTGGAAGGCCACCGTTCACCTCAGTAGAGGGCTTCTCTTTAGATCCCTGGAGCCTCATATCTGTCTGCGGTGTTTCCTGCCTCTTTCATCCACCCATACACTCTCTTTACTTCCCACTGGAGGCTTTGAGTGGAAAATGACATGATCTATTTTAACCACTCTGGTTGATTTATGGAGACAAGACAAAAGGGCAAGAGCAAGGTGAGAAATCAGGTAGAAGCTCTTACAGAGTCCATGCGCAGGAGGGTGGCCTGCACGGAGGAGGTAACAGGACAGGGGACAGGAAGTGGCAGAGGGTGGACTTGGCGGGGGATGGGTTTTGCTCATTGATCAGATGTGGATTCTGAGAGAATGAGAAATCAAAGGTGCCATCCCAACTTCAGGCCTGAGAAATGGTAACACGACTACGGATTTGGAAGAGCACTTTTTACAGGAAGAAATTCTTCTGACTTCTAGTTCAAGATGATGAACAGAGCCCATGCACTTGCTTTTCACCCTTCCCAACCTCCATGAGATAGATAAAAGAACACAGAGAAAAAGTTGTGGAAGAAGGTGGGTCGTTGGTGGACAAGAGTGACTCACACTTCCAGAAAACGGAAGGCAGGTGGGGGTGGGCAGATGAACCAAGTCACAGAAAAACCTGAGCAGGAAACCCCACCTTCCAGGGGAGAAGTGGGCCTGCAGACAAGAGGCTATGTGGGGGTCTGCCACAGGGAGGGCTCCCCCTGCCCTCCCACCACAGGACACAGACAGGTCATTACCAGGCTGGGAGGCAGGGGCAGACCCCCACTACAGAGCTGTCCTCTTTAATTTTTAAGATTTTATTTTATTTATTTATTTATTTTTTATTTTATTTATTTGACAGAGAGAAACACAGCCAGAGAGGGAACACAGCAGGGGGAGTGAGAGGGAGAAGCAGGTTTCCCGCTGAGCAGGCAGCCCGATGTGGGACTCGATCCCGGGTCTCCGGGACCATGACCTGAGCCGAAGGCAGTCGCCTAACCAACTGAGCCACCCAGGCACCCCAAGGTTTTATTTCTTTTAAGTAATCTCTACATCCAACGTGAGGCTTGAACTTACAA
The DNA here is from genome assembly GCA_004023965.1 of Spilogale gracilis. Lineage (NCBI taxonomy): Eukaryota > Metazoa > Chordata > Mammalia > Carnivora > Mephitidae > Spilogale > Spilogale gracilis. The sequence continues at coordinate 42,405 of PITA01005717.1, read as the reverse complement.
CCCCAGGAGTCGCACACTCCACTGACTGAGCCACCCAGGCGTGCCCCAGGACATCTGGCTTCTAAGCAGATGGCCAGCGTGGAGGCAGGGGCCTGGAGTGAAGCCCTCACAGCTCAGGCACTGAGGAGACGGGTGGTGCTGCCGACAGCCCGCCCGCACCCAAACTGGCCCAAGAGCTCAGGGCTGACTCATCCAGTCTGACCCCAAGACAACAGAAAGAGTGCTCAAGCCGGTCCTCAGACCCCCAAAAACAGACAGCCCCAAGTTCAGCAGGCACATATGCCACAAGAGAAGGACAAGCAGCATGGCAGCAAAATGTCAAAGGGCCGAGAGAAGAGCTGACCCAGAGGAAACACATACTTTAGGCCAACAAATCTTAAAAGAAGCAATTGCAAAAGAGCTATGACAAAGACTTGTCCTTCACCCCTGCCCCATATCCAGTCCATCCTCTGGTCCCAGCAGTTTTGCCTGCTCTGTAATTCTCACGTCCGGCGTCTGTCTGTCCATCCCCATTGACAGCCTAGTCCAAGTGGCCATCTCTCTCCCCCACAATGGGAACCTCTTCCCAGTGGTCCCTGTTTCCCTTCTACCCCCCATTCCAGCCTCTCCCCAGCTGCTAAATGCTCTACAGAAAGGATCATGTGTGTGGCTTCTACCCGCCCCAACTTCTCAAAACATTCCAATGGCTTCCCACTGCTTCAAGGAGGACATAACCTCCTGAGTTGGCTGGCAAGATGCAGACTCCCCTTGATCCCAGGTGCACGGCTGCAGGGCGGCTCTGCTCCTTCCCCCGCAGAACTCTGCACAGGCTGTTCCCTCTGCTCAGAATGCCCTTCCAGCCAGGTCTCCCCCTCCCCCACCCCTTCCCTGCAAGGCCTCACAGATCAGACCCCTCCGCAGCCATGCTCTTCCTGGGACCATCCAGACCTCTGTCTGCCCCACCAGACTCTCAGCCATCTTCCCCACCTCCTTTCAAATACAGCCTGGTTCCCTAGGATCTATTCTGCATTATCTTGGTTTCTTTCACTGCTGCAGAAAGTTTGGAACCACCCACCACACACCATGTCACCTCCAATTTGGGAGGGGCCCTTGGAGCAACAGGCTGAGCCCGCAGGGAGCCCCTGGGCTGAGGCGGGGGCCGCGGGGTGCTCTGCGGAGACAGTGAGCACCCCTTCTCAGCCAGAAGGAAGGACACGGGGCCTGAGAACAGGTTCCAGAGGCAGGTGGGATCCCGCCTTCTCAGCTAGTAGGCTCTCGGTGCCGGCTCAGGCTTCCTTCAGACTGTTGCAGGGTTTGCTGCAAGACACATGAACAATTCACCCTCCATCGCCAGGAGGTCCCTGGTCAGCTGTGGAGGGGGCAGGAGACTGCACGCCGAGAGTGAGGGGCCTCGCCTGGGTCCCGAGCTGCTGTGGAGGCATTGGGCTCCGCCGTCTGAGCCTCCTTAATCACAGCGATGCTCCTGCAGGTGTTTCAGTTTGTGTGGTTCACTTTCTTTTTAAAGCAAGATTATTCACTGCCCTCTTCAGGTACAGCCCCCGGGGGAGGTGGCCCAGCGGGAGATCCACCCCAGACAGGGAAAGGCCCACCATGGGGGACTGTCATTCCCACACACTGCTGTGTGTGGCATGGGGAGGGTGCTGGGACCGGGGAGGCCATGCTGTGGATCCAGGCAGCCCAGCGAGGCCCCCAGCTCTGCACACACACACACCCCCAACTGAGGGCGCTGGCACAAGCCTTCCTCTGCTCTGAACCTCGGGCTCCTCTTCTAGAAAATGCCCCCGTGATGCACACTGGGGAGGGAGGGCATAGCTCCCAGCCCAGCAGCCTCTCCCAGCACTGGTGGGGCACCCAAGCCACCAAACCAGGGAGACGCAGGGATTGGCTCCCAGCTTCGTGCACTCTGTCACCAACCACCAGGAGACAATCATCCCAGTGGCCAAGAACAGTCCCGCTTCCACCCATTGTCTGACATAATTCACTCTCAGAAAGTGTCCCCCATCCCCACCTGAGACTGCTAAAAATGGATCCCTGGGCCCCATCGCCAGCCTGGCTAAACCAGTCTCTGGGGCTGTGGCCTGGGAATTTAGGCTTCCTGCCCAGCTTGAGGGGGATTCTAATGTGCAGCCGGGTTTAACAGCCACTGGGTATGGGGACACATGCCGCAGGGGAGGGTGGGCCGACACCGGAGCGGTCCTTCACTAGCTGCCCCTCCCCCAGCCCCCAAAATGTTAAAGGCAGCCGAGGGGCATCATGACTCAGCCATCTGCCTACCTGCCACCTGGCCAAGAGCAGCTTCCCATGGGGCAGGGGAAAGAGAGCCAGAGGCTAGGGCAGGACAGTCCCCAAGGAACTGGGGCCTCAGTGGCAGGATCTGTCCTGGGCCAGGTGGCGCTCCTGCAGGCTGCTCGGCCCTGGAGGGGCTGGTGAGGAAGCCTCTGCCCCGACCCACACAGTCAGAATCATCAGGGCCTGGCCATCACACAGGGCCGTGCGGACTGTACTGCAAAGGGCATAATGAGGGCACCCCCAGGGCCACAGGGCACTGAAGGCAGGAGTCACCCCCCCCCCGACCCACAAGGTGAGGGCTGGGGAGGTTCCAGAAGCCCAGACATCCCCCAGGAAGGGCCATGAAAAGAGGCTACTTGGGGGGGAGGGGTTGGAGCCTGGCTTCACTTATTCTGAGACCCCATTTCTGAGACTCAGTTTCCCTTCCTGCCCCAGGCCCAGCGTAGAGCGCAGACCAGCCAGGAGCAGCCACGTCGCGAGCTTGTGGGCAGCAGCAGGGTAAGTGCAGCTGTGTGCCACCTGCCGGCCCCACCCGGGCCACCCCCTCGCCGTTCTGTGATCTTACTCACAGCTCCCCGGGAGGCACAAATGCTGGAGCAGTAACACACCCACACATGGACTGAAAAGAGAAGCCACATCCACCGATTTGCTGTTCGTCATTCGCAGCAGAGCAGGCGGCTTTGGTGTGTGTGACGGCACGAGCCGCTGTGAAAACTGAGCGGTCAGCCCCAAGGGCACAGCTCCCCTCCAAATGGGGCCTGTTCCCTGCGCGGCCCCAGAGCAGACAAGGGCAGGAAGGAACATAAACAGGCTCTGGCTAGAAGGCCACCAGGTAGGGGTGCTGAGACAGGCAGAACCTCCACCAGGGGGTGGGATGGGGGGTGGGGAGTCAGGACACACACACAAATGACTGGAGGGAGGGAGACAGGGGTCACCAGACTCAGACCCCTCCCGGCACATGGTAAGTGGCCACCATGCTCTTTCTAGATCTGCTCTCCCCTTTCCTGCCCTAAGCTTGCGGCCCCGGTAGTACCAGAGGAGGCCGACGCTGGGCTGGGCTGCCGGAACTGCCTGAACCGCGTGCGTGGCTGACCAGCACCTCTGTGACCACGTGCTCCTCCCGGGCCTGCTCCCCAGCTCCCCCTGCCAGAGAATCACCCACAGGAAGGGCCCTCTGGCTGCCAGCACCCTCCAGAGGCCCCGGGGATGCTTTCCACGCCCATCACAGGCTCCCTGCTCTGAGCAGGTGCTCCCCCCTGCACACTAACCACTCATCCTGCAAACTGTGCACGAGCTTCCCCAGGACAGCCGGCCCCCCGACCCTCCTCACAGAGCATGCACCCCTCCGTCAGGACCTCGAGAGCTCACCAGGAGCCAGATCGTGGGGAAGACCACCTCTTCTCTAGGATCCACCCCAGACAGGGAAAGGCCCACCATGGGGGACTGTCATTCCCACACACTGCCGTGTGTGGCATGGGGAGGGTGCTGGGACCGGGGAGGCCATGCTGCAGGGGACCCCCAACCAGGTCTGCCCTGGGCTGTGATTACCTAAGGCCCTCTTAGAAAGGCTCCTCTGGTACCCATGTAAGGCCCCCACAGTGGATATGGTCCCCAAAGACGCCCACACCCTGATCCCTGTAACTGTGAATGTGACAAAAGGGACTGTTGGCAGATGTGATTACAGGAAGGCTCCTGAGTTAGGGAGAGCATCCTGGATCACCCAGGTGGGCCTCGTCTAATCCCACAAGTCTGTAAAATCGGGGAGTCTTCCCAGCTGTGGTGAGAGAAAGAGGTGTAACCCTGGGGCAGGGTCAGAGAGCTGGTTCCACCCCCACTGCTGACTGCCATGGGCTGGCCTCGGGGCTCAGGAGCCCCCAGCCACCCACCAGCAGGAAGCGGGGAGCTCAGTTCTTCAGTACAAGGAACAAACACCTGGGGACAAGCTGGAAACGACCCTCCTCCAGAGCCTCCAGGGATGAAGAACAGCGGGGCCGCCTTGACCTTAGTCCACTGAGACCGCGCTGGACTCTAACCCACGGAACGGTGAGATGGCAAGTGTGAGTCTGTGGGGCCATGAAGCTTGTGGCAATTTGTTAGGACAACCACTCTGCACAGGTCCCAGGGCCATGGCAACCGTCTCTGCCTCGGAGCTCCGGAATGAGGCTGCGGTGGCCCAAGAGGGGCCTTGCACACCTCCTGGGGTCCCGGCCATCTGCTGTGGGCTCTGGGGGCCACCACACGCCCCTGACGGCTCTGTCTGCCCCTGCCGCGCCCAGGAGAGGGGCCCGGGCCTGGCACATTCTCCCCCATGCTGCAAGGCCGCTGTGAGGACCGAGGGGACACGCATGCAGGGCCCAGCACGTGTCGGCTCACGCTGGCGAACAGGCCTCCCTCCAGAAAGGCCTCCTGGGATCCCAGCGTGAGGGGGCTGAGGAGGAAACTGGCTGACAAAACACCCAATGTGGGAAGCCTAGGAGCTGAGGGGGGATGCAGAGAGCACAGAGTGGGCAGAGGAGGGTGCCCTCGGGGCCCCCCAAGCACCTCGCAGTGACAATGGTACCAAGGTAGCTGGAAGGAGTCGATGACTTCCCGCCTGCCCCCGCCCCCATGGCTGTCTCTCTCGACCTGCCACCACGGTGCCCACTGTGGTCTGCAGACCTTCCCGCCTCATCCATCCCCCCTACTCCTCTCCAGCTCCTGGCGGTCGCCACCCCAGCCTCCAGTTCCCTCCCTCTCTCATGTGTCCAGTCCAGTCCCGTTGGCCTGAAGGGCCTGGAACCGACGCTGCCGGGTGCACACCACACCACCGCCACACGGGTTCCGCCGCGGCGCCGGAGCAGGGGGGTGGTGGGCCTGGAGGTCCAGCAGGCACCCTGCCAGCAGTGGCTCTGGTGGTGCCCCTCCAGGAGGCTGTGTTTACCCAGCAGAGTTGCCAAAGCAGGTCTGGAAGCACTGCTGTAGCTCAAGGTCACTGTGGAGTGAGCTTCAGTCAGGCCTTCTCCCTGGAGTCCCCAAAGTCATGGCTGAAAGGAGGGACCAGAGGAGGCCTCTTCATGGCATGCGAGCAATGACATAAGGGACACACGACACATCCCTGTTGGGGTCTGAGCCCAAGGGACTCTGCAGTCACTGCAGGCTTCTGTGTCTCAGCAGCCCTGGCCACAGAGCACAGCAGGGAAAGTTGGGGGTTTTCCTCTTGGGCAGAGGCCACCGAATTCCCAGGCATTTGGAGAGGAAACCAGGAGGCTCTGGGGTTTCCAGCACCTTCCTGGGAAGTCCCTTCCACCACCATCCTGTCACTGCCCAGCAGAGTGGAACCACACCCAGCTCAGCCCAGGCCCTCTGGCTTGGCTGAGGTGGAAATGCCAGGGAAGGAAGTACATGGGGATGCAGGAAAACCCTCCCAAAGTCACTGTCCTGCCACAGGCCCCTCCCAGGAGCCAACATCCGCAAGCACCCTCCATCCCCAACCTCGTGCCTCAGCTGTGACGTCCTCACCCCCCTGCTGGCCACCTGCTCAGCGTTGCTCCTTCTCGCCCCACCCACTGCCACCACCCTTGCCTCGATGGCTGCTCTGGGTCTGGACACCCATAGGGATGCCCCGGGCAGTCATGCGGGCTGAGGTGCGCAGAGCCGACCCCAGGCCTGGTCCAGGCTCACAGCTGCAATTTTTTCCTACTTGTCCAGAGGCCTGGGATAGTCGGGGGCTCCTGTCACCACCTGGGGCCTGATTCCCAGGTCTGTCTGTTCACTGAAGGTTAGCCCAGAGTGAGACCGAGGCATCCGTCTGGTCTGGGCTCCTGATGCCCTCCTTTCTCCTCTGGTTGCCAAGCAACACTAAAAGCTACTTCGGGCACCAGCATGGTAATTAGAGAGGTCCTTTGGGCCTCCCCTCCCTCTCTCCCCTTCCTCAGCCCCGCCCCCCCACCAAAAGATTTATGGCAGAGGTTGTATGCTGGTCCCCTGTCTGGGGAAAGCACTACAGAAAGGCCCCGAGACGGCCCGCAGTGCCCCTGACCCAAGGCTGGGCTGCTGACTATCCATGCTGGAGGGGGCCGGGGCTCGCCCACTCCCGGACCTGGACCCCCAGAGACTTAGTGGATGGAGCCCATGTGGGCCTGGAGCTGGGAGCCCTGGGGGCGCCACGCCAGGTGGGAGAGCTAGGACAGGGGGACAGGCTGGAGGACACCCAGGTCCCAGCAATGTGCCATGTCACCTTGCCCTGGAACACAGCTAATAGGTCACCTCGTTTTGCAGAGAAGGCCTCTGAGACTCCGGAGAAGCACTGTGAGCAAGGCGGAAGGGGGAAGGGCTGGCTCCAACTCAGCTGCACCCCCGCGGCCTGCTCACCACTGGGGGGATCACTCGGGAAAGTGGTCTCCCTGCTTCCTGGCCCCCCTCCCAGCTTGGCACAGGAGCGAGAGGGAAGAGGGCCCTGGCCCGAGGAAGTGCTCCGTGCTGGGGAGTGAGGGTTGGGGCAGACTGGCATGGGGGAGAGGTGTAATGGGGCCAAACCTATAGCCCCGCAGCCCCACCACCACCCCAGCAGGAATTATCTCTGACCTCAAGACCTCTGCAAGCAGAGCCTCCACCTCGCATCACTAATGCCTCCTACCCACCGTGTCCTGAAGAGGCCCCCGAACCACCAAAGGCCCACAGGGCCCCTTGTCAGCAAGAGGCAACAGAGCTGAGCCGGCCAAGGGACAAGGATGGCAAGGGAAGGCGGCTGATCCACCAGCATGGGGCGCTCAGGAGAACAGCCTTTGGGGTCTAGCCAGGCAGCCGGTGCTGAGCCTCTACACACCGTCCTGAGAGCTGGGACAGCCTCGATCTGGCTGTCTGCCTCATAGATGGGGAAACTGAAACAGATGTCACACTGCTTGTCCTGGGCCCGGCCAGCCTAGGAGCCTTGGCTCTGGGCTCACCCTGGCCGCCTACAGTGTGGATCCCACTGCGCTGTGGGATCAGGAAAAGGAAAGGAATGTTTGGCCACCTTACCCCACACAGCAGAGGCAGCCAGAGAGACGGCCTGCGGTGCTGCCTCCTGGGGCAGCTCTACGGGGGTGCTGCGGATGAACTCAGAAGGCAAATTGGCCAGGGGTGGCCAGAGGCCCTCTGAACCACCGGAGTGTGCACACCGAGCTTCTCTCCAGAAACCACAATGGAAGCCAACAGCTCTGGCACGGGCCTGGATGTTTGACAATCCCCAACCTTCACAGAACCTCCGGGCACCCCTAAGTGAGCTTTCCTGGGCCCTCTCACTGCATCTGACCAGAAAGGCCCCTTCCCTCCCCCTGCCCCCGGGTCTCAGAGACCCCAGAGGAATAATGGGGACAGGCCTCTGCCACCTGCAAGAATGTCCCCACAGGCATGTCTGAATGGGGGCACCAAGGGTCCAAGACCCATCAAGGGGTCCCATAACTCCTGAATTGAGGCCCCACACCTGAGCCTGACCTCCCCGGCCGCACTCCCTTCTCTGCAGACGGTAGCACAGACTGGGGCCAGCCCATACCGCCCACAGCCTCAGTTTCCTCACCTGTAAAATGGAGACAGGAACTGCCCTGTTCCTCAAGGTTGGTGGGACTAGAGGAGCTGATGTGGGTGAGATGCCCCCAGTGCCCCCAACAGAGCTTCGTGAGGCACAAGTATCACCAGCAGAATGCCCTCCACCTGCACCCCCAGGTGCCCGCCCCCACGGAGTGCACCCAAGCCCCTGTGGCCACAGCCCACATCTGTGCCTCTGGGATGGGAGGACGGGCCTGTAGGCGTAGCTCCGGGCTCTCTGGGCTCTAGGCAGGGCTGAGGGAGGGGGGTGGGCTGCGGGGTCCTGTGGATGTTCCCTCTTCTTCCTCTGACTCACAAAGGCCCCCAAGGTCACCCCGGTCTGGGCTTGAGCTTCCTCACCTTTGGCATGGTGTTCTGCTCCCCCCTGGGAGGGGCTGGGGCTGGCACAGGCGGCTCAGCCACAGGGGAGAAAGGTAGAAGTCAGGAGGGGTGCAGTCCAGGGTGCGGTGACCAGCTGGGGTGGGAGCCAGGAGAGGGCACAGCTGCAGGGTGTGCGGGAGGCGGTGCAGAAACAGGCGGCCCACCCCAGCCTGAGTCAGGGCAGGGCCTGGCCCAGGGCTCAGGAAGGCCCAGGCTTGCCTTGGCCCCGAGACACGGCGCCCTACCAGGACAACAGCGCCAGGCCCAGGACCCGCAGCGGTCTAGGGCACAGGTTCCCAGGAATTCAGCCTGCGGAGTGAACCAGAGGGCAAGGAGAAGGTGGGGGGCTTGGGTACAGAGCAAGAGCGATGATCTGGCTGGAGATGCGGAGGTGGTGCATTTGCCTGCCATCGGTCAGCGGTTAAACAAAGGCCCACAGGGATGAGGCTGAGGGTGGGCAGAGGTAGAGAAGGGGGAAAACTAATGGTAGAGTGGAAACCACTGGAAGGGGCACTGTGGGTGACAGGAGGGAGCGGTGAAGGAGAAAAGCTAGGTGGGCAGCAGGCTGGGGGCACTCCAGGGATAATGAGCCCAGCTACAGGGGTGAATGGAATGGGGTTTCACAGTATCGGTTGGGCCCTCCCTGACCTGGGACTTCCCCGGAATATGAAGGGTCAGAGGCTCCAGACCCCCACTCCCTGGGCTCAGTCTCCCCACATCTACTCAGGACCCTGGGAGGGTGAGAGCTTGGAGACTCTATGGGAGAGTGAGGGGACAGATAAGATCCACCCTCTGAGCTCTCTTGGTGACAGAATCCTGGGGACATTTCTTCCACTCACTAGCCCCTTGCACTGTGCTCTGAGCCAGCTGAGGGAAAGGCAGGGGTGCTGGAGCCTGGGCCACATGATAGACAGCCTCTTGATGTGTGGGCTCCCTAGCAATCTCGCTGGACTTCATGGGGGGCGGTCCACTCCTCAGAAACAGCCCACCCATCTACCAGGTCCGACACAGCCTTGACCCTCTGCCCAGTGGTGGGTGCCAGGGCCACGCTGTAGAACCTGCTCCTCCCCTGAGCGTGTCCAGCACCCTGGGCCCGGACTGCCTGGCCAGCAGACAGACCAGAAGGACCATGCTGCAGGTGGGGTCCCAGTGTCTCCGACACCACTCCTGGAGCCGTGGTCCCGAGCTGCCCAGGGGCCCCTGTCTCTGCCCAGCTCCCCAGGGGCTGTGCAGATTCCATCCGCTCCACTCCCCTCTGGAAGCGTCAGCAACCATACAAACACATTATAGTTCCAGCAAACCCCATGGTAAGGACACGAATTTGTCTTATTTAATGACTAAATGTTTTTCCCTCTACTTCTGCGGGAGGGAGGAGGGGAGGAAAGCCCCAGGCCACACACTTGCTCCCATAGGCCACGCCTTGGATTTTGCCAGATGAGAGGACCTGGGACTCTGGGATCAGATGGGGTCTGAATCCCAGCTCTGAGCCTTCCTTCTTTGACTCCGGTCGGGTTTCTCAGACTCTGAGCCTGTTTTGTGCTTCTGCAGAACTGGAGAAAACTGCTGTCTTCGGGCTCTGTGAGAGTGAGAAGATCTCATCTGAAAGGGCCCCCCTGAGTCTGAAGACGTTCCCTCCCACCCCCCCCTTATCCAAAGTCAGGGACCCTTTGTCAAATGATCCGTTTAAAGAAGGGTTCCACCAGGAACAATTTCTAACGGCAGCAGCTCTTTGACCTGGACCTCATCTGCCCTGGGCTAGGAGAGAGATGCCAACAAGAGACGTCAGCGCCCCAAGTGTCCCGGAAACCCTTCCAAGCTCCCAAGTTCCTGAATGTCAATTACGGGAAGTCTGATTCATCTGTGCTCTGAGTAACTGGGTCCAATGACTCCCAAGTAATTGTCTGAGCTGAATGTGTGTGGGGGTGACAGGCAGGGCTGCCCCGGGAAATGAGCTCCCCCACGTCCTGGCCCTGGGCCAGCCACCAACCTCCCATAGAGGGTTTTCGATAAAGACACGGACCACAGCCCCTGAGCCACCCCAAAGTGCTGCTGGCCCGGGCTGGGGGCGCCTTCTGCTGTGACCGAGGTTGTCAGGGCACCCTGGCAGCTCTCTGGAGACCAAAGCAAATACAATGAACAGAAAAGCTCCCATTTTGTGTTGAACTCAAAGGTCCCTGCTCTGCGGTGCCTTTGGTGGTCAGTTACATACCCTGCATGGGGAGCATCTGGGGCCCAAGTGCACAGAACATTCAGGGCTGACCCTCCTGGGTCCGCATCTGGGAGCAGGCTTGCCACTCAGTTGGGTTCAGTGGGCTCCAGACCACAGGCTGTGGCCTGGGAAGTTTTCAGAACCAAGAGGGAGGGTCTTATTCTTGTCCAGGCCTGAAACCTTTGGCTGAGCCATTCGCTCTTTAAGAAGAGGTTCTCAGGCTTTAGTGGGCCTCAGAATCCCCTGAAGGACTTTTCAAAAAACACGTTCCAGCCCCCTCCCCTAGGGTATCATTCAGGAGGTCTGGCATAGGGCCTGAGAACCTGCATTTATAAAAGACAGTCCAAGGGGATGTTGATGCTGCTCGTCCTAGGATCACACTTTGAGAACCAATGATCTAAAATGACAGCTGGGAGAGGGCCAGAAAAGTAGAAGTAAGAAGGCACGCTGAGCCTGGTCCCCCACCAGCCCCAGCCAGAGGCCGCCTCGGGGTCCTCCGGAGCCCAGGCCAGGCAAGGCAGGACTAGGAAGCAGGTGGCTCAAGACGAAGGCCCCCTGAGTCTTGCTCTCCACCGGCCCAGCACTGCCCCACACACCAGGGGGTGGGGTAGGGGTCCTAGGAGCTTCCAGATACCTGCTTCCTCTCAGTGTTTCTGCCCCTGCCTCTGGGCCCTTCTTCACTGCCTGCAGAATTCCTCAACACTCCTATGGGGGAAGACTCCCTAGCCCTCAACTGAGCACAGCCCCTGTCATGGGGGGCATACCTCCTGATGCCCACCACAGTGTCGATGCGGCAGGCCAGGTGGCTGTCAGTGTGGCCACGTCCGTGGCCCCAGCACCACTGGGTGGCAGCTTCTGTGGGTTCATTCGTTCGACCCACATCAGCTGGGGGCGTGGAGCAGGGAACCCCACCTGGGAGCACCAGCTCTGCAGGGAGGGGAGACCTGAACACTCTGACCCCCTAATTCATCCATGACCACACCTGTTGGAGCCCCAACTCTAAGTCAGGCTGGGAAGGGCCTTCGGCAGGAGAGGACAAAGGAGGGCTTTAGGAATGGATTCTGCTCTTAGCGGCTTCTTCTGACCAGTGAAATTAGACACCCTCTAACTCTTGCCCCTGATCCTCCCCAGCAACAACCCACCCACAGGGGCCCTTATCAGACCCCAAAGGCAAGCACAGCAGCTCAGGAAAAGAGCTCAGATCCCCAAAAGTCAGCATGGATGCTTCCGGACACTGACCTAGGTTTGGAGCCCAGGGACTTGCAAGGCTGGCCCTTCCTGGCGGCCCTGCTCTCCCATGGGCCCAGGGCTATGCCTCGACGGGCGACTGTGGACCCACTTCTGAGGCCCTTCTTCATCACGCAGCTCTCCTCTGTACCCCGCGCGTGCCCGGCCTCCCCGGTGCTCTGGGCACAGCATCTCCCCAAGCTGGGACCTCTGCCATGTAATGAGGATGCCGCTTGTCTGATGTTCCCGAATGTTCTCGATCCTGCCAAAGCTCCTCTTCGACTGCAGTGGATCTGGGCCTGTCAGGGCCTTCAGCTTCCCCTCTCAGCCTCTTTCCTGATGCAGAGATGGCTCCCATCAGTGGACAGAGAGAGGACGAGACAGCCAGGGAGGCTGCACTTCTCCCCGCAATCCAGGGAGACTCACCCACACACCCTCTTCACCAACCTCCCAAATATGCAGGCATCTCTGCCACGCTAAGATCTAGCAATCCGGGGGGAAACCTCACCCAGAGGGCTGGAAGGTCGCCCCTCAACATATCGGGACAGATGAGCAAACCAGGTCGGGCCGACCACCCCCACGGGCTGGGACGACACAAGCAGGAACGGGCCCGCCGCAGTGCGCGCCGCGGGAGCCAGCAGCACAGTTCACAAGGCAATGCCCGTTCTACCAGACAGAGCAACGCTAGCGTAAATACAGGGTTGTGCCTGAGAAACATGGCAGAAGCAGCTTGATGAAAAAGGGTGTGGTGGGCCGAGGCTGCTGAGTTATGCAGACGAGCACAGATTGCAAAATCAGGAGGAGCCATGTGTTGGCAAAGGAAAGAATTTAGCACCTGCCCTGTACCTTATTTTTTCACTGAAATCATTTTAGGGTGACCAAACAACCCTGGGTGATGGGAGAACGTTCCTTATAGACAAATCCTACAAATGCACTGGGAAGGAACAATTAGGAAGGTGCCGCACTGCAGCCCTTGATGGGATACTCGACTCAGACAGTGGTCGTTAAGAGTTGAGACCGCCAAAAGGATGGAACGGATGCAGGGGATGAGGGCCCATCGCCCCCACGTTCACGCCCACTGCCACCAGACCTGCCGTGGCAGACGGCTGCGGCGTCTGGGCCAGCACCGCAAAGCATTCTTGCCAAATAACATGGAGCCCGTAAAACGAAGTTGTGTGAGCTAAACTCCGGTTTGGAGAGAATACTAGGAGCGGGGGAGCTCGTGAAATGACACTGCGAGGAAGCAAACAGACAAGTCTCAAAAATAGGACATTCTAGAGACGCAGACTCACCACAGTTCTGCAACAAGCCGATGGCTTAAAGAAAGGGAACTGGGGAAGGAAGGACTGCTTCACATTACAGAGGCTTGTGACAAATAAAAGCCACATGCCACATGTGGGTTCAGTTCGGTTACTAATTTTACAAGTCAAGTGGATAAGAGTATTTTTAAGACAATGAAGGAAAACTGAAGATGTGCTGGGCATTGGATGACAGCAAGGAATTGCTATGAGTTCTGCGAAGTGTGCTAATGACCACGGGGCTCTGTGGGCAGCTCTCTTGCCAGACGGAGGGCCCTGCTGGAGCGCATGGGGGCATGAGGCTGAGGTCAGTGTGTTTACACACACCAGCCCAAAGGAAAAAGAATAAAAGGAAAAGAAAAGAAAGAGGGAGGGAGGGAGGGAGGGAAGGAAGAAAGAAGGAAAAATGAGTAAGTAAAGCAAGCTGGTAAAATCTTAACTGCTGAATCTGAGCAATGAGAATATGAAGGTTCATTATTCTATTCTCTTTACCTTTCCATATGTTTGCAAATTTCATAACAGTTAAACTTAGAACATAGTATCAGCACATGAATATACAGTCTGAGCAATGAAGCAAACAGGAAAGACTGGAAATAACCCCAAACACGTATTATGAATAAAGGTGATATTTCAAGTCAGTGAAGAAAAGGTAAATTGTTTAATAAGTTATGTTGGACAAATGGGGGTGGCCATCTGGAAAAAAAAATAAGGTTGCAGTCCTACCAAATAAATCAAATACTCACATTTGAAAAACAAAACCATAAGCCTATGAGAGGAACCCTTGAGAATATTTCTTTAGAGTTTCATGGTACAGAAGTTTTTCTGTTAGATTGAATTTCATGAAACTACTAATGGGCAACCATTTCTGACCTAGAGAAATAGGAATTTTATAAGGTTGAAACATAATATGTATGATACTGACTCCATAGATTTTTTTAGATTCTGCATGGCAAAAATCACTACAAACGAAACAAAAATACAATAAATTGAAGAAAAGATTTGCAACTCATGCTCCAAGAGTCAGTTTCCTTAATATATAGAAAGCTTTTATGAACCAATAAGAAAAATACCATCAGCCCAGCAGAAATACTGTGTTAATAATTCCAACACCAGTTCACCAGAGAGAATACAGGTAAATCTTGTAGTTATGAAAATATGCTCAAATCTCATGCCTAGATTAACGCTAACTAAGGTTGTAGCAAGATACCATTTTTTACCCACTAGATTGGCAAAGATAAGAGGATGGAGAAACAGGAAACAACCATTATCAACAGAAGTATAAATTACTATGGCCGAGAAGGACAGCTTAACCAAAACTATCAAAATTACAAATGCACCTTCATTTCACCCTGCTGTTCTATTCTGAGGGCTTTATCCTACAAATACGCTCACACTTGGAGCAAAATGATATCCAGGCAAGGATGTTTCCTGCAGTAACTGCTTATAAAAGGAGAGTGGACGCCATCTGAATGGCTACTGTTCAGGGCCGGGGTGAATGAGTTACCATGCACCCATCAGTGGAAGACCACACAGATGTTAGAAAGAGCAATGCAGGGGCACCTGGGTGGCTCAGTGTTAAGTGTCTGCTTTCGGCTCAGGTCATGTTCCTGGAGACCCAGGATCCAGCCCCGCATCAAGTGCCCTGCTCGGCGGGAAGCCTGCCTCCCCCTCTCTCATTCCCTCCTGCTTGTGTTCCCTCTCTCGCTGTGTTTCTGTCAAATAAATAAATAAAATCTTAAAAAAAAAAAAAAAAAAAGAGCAATGCAGGCCGCCTGGGTGGCTCAGTTGGTTAAGTGTCCAACTCTCGATTTCAGCTCAGGTCATGATCTCAGGGTTATGAGATGGAGCCAGGACTCGGGATCTGTTCTCAGCAGAGAGTTGGCTTCAGGTTCTCTCCCCCTCTCCCTCTGCCCCTCCCTCTGTTTGCGTGCCCGGGCACAAGCGTACTCTCTCACTCTCACTCTCTCAAATAATAAATACATCTTTAAAAATAAATAAGTAAATAAATGGGGCCATCTGGATGGCTCTGTCAGTGAAGCATCTGCCTTCAGGTCAGGTCATGATCCTGGGGTCCTGAGGTTATGCCCGCATGGGGACCCCCTCTGCACCTGCCCATCTCCCCTGCCCCTTTCATTTCTCTTTCTCTCAAATAAAAAAAATCTTTAAATAAAATAAAGAAATAAAATAAAAACAACAGCTCACTCCCTACACACTGAGATGGGGCTCCAAGAGGTACTGTGAAACAAGAGAAGGAAAACGAGGCCCATGGTCTGGCCACGCGCATAACGAGGACTAATGCACTGTGTGTGTATACGGACCAGAGATGTCGGGAGGAGATCTGAAGCAGATAACAGCTAGGTCTCTGCCTTTACAAGCTGGCAGGGTTGGGAGGAGACATGCTCCACATGGAAACTTTTACTTGTTGAATACCTAGTGAAATAAATACAATATGCCAAACTTTATAAACTGGGGAGGGGGGAGGGCAGCCCAATGAGGAGGCCAGGTAGGAATCCCAGGGAAGGAAGACTAGGAGAGGAGGAAAAGCAGAGAGGGGAGAAAGAAGGTGAGGTACTGTGGGTCAGGGACCCAGAGTGACCTTTCCTGAGTCCCCACCCACATGGCCACACACAGGCTGTGTCTCTCTCAGCTTCCCAGGGCACCTCAAATTCAATGTAACATCCCCCAAGCAGGCTCCCCCACCAGGCTCTCTCCTGGGGGAAGCACAGGGCTGAGGACACAGCTGGTGTGGCGGGGTCAGTTGCCCCTCTCTTGGAACCATCCACATGGGCACATGGCTAAGCAGCCTAGGTGGCATGAAACCCCAGTAAAGCTGCAAGTCCACAGCTCACCCCATAGTGACATGTCATCAGTGACCCCAGTCACTGCTTGCCACAGACTCTGTCCCCTGGCTTTCTTGGCTTCCTGTATGGCGACACATGGCCACCTGGGGGCCTGGGACCAGCTGTTTCCTCAGTAAGCAGCCCCCTGCCCCCAGGTGTCCAAGGCGCTCAAACTCTAGCTCCCAGTAAGGCCGCCCTAACTACTCTGTCCTAAACAGGAGCCCCTGCTCTCCCTTCCTCTTTCACCAGGCACCTTCTAATTACCTGTTTCACTCATTCCCTAGCTATTTCTGGATTCCGTCTCCACTCCCAGAACCCAGACAGGGCACACTGTTTCTCCACACACATTCAGTGGAGGAGATGTTGATCAGACATCTCCCCACATTCTTTTGGTTTTTCACTGGCTTTCCCCAGGTCCCTCTCAGATGAGAGGTGAAAGGCAGGCAGCACCTCACATCATGGTTTCACAGGGCCCCAGAGGTCGCAGTGAGGTGATGAGGAGGGGCAGGCCTGGGCTCTCCAGACTTGGGCAGGGGTTTTAGCCCCTTGCAGTCTTTTTTTTTTCCCTAAGACCTTTTTCTTTTAATTCATTTGAGAGAGACAGACAGAGCACAAGCAGGGGGAGAATCAGAGGGAGAGGGAGGAACAGACTGCTCGCTGAGCTGGGAGCCTGACATGGGGCTCAATCCCAGGACCTGAAGATCATGACCTGAGCCGAAGGCAGATGCTTAACCATCTAAGCCACTCAGGTGCCCCAGCCCCTTGGAGTCTTGCTCCGACACATGTGACAATTTCCATGCTCTCCTTGGGCCGACTTATGTCTAATCACCCCTCCACCTCACCTCCTGGCAGCTGGGCCCCACCACTCCTCCCAGCCTCAGTCTCCACCTCTGTCCTATTTGGCCTGCAGACCCATCAAGCACCAGCGTCCTATGGCGCGGCATTCTTCTGCCCACCCCCCATCCTTCCCTTGCCCTGGCTGTGAGTGCACAGAGCCCTGGGCAGTGATGGGTTCCCGAGGCCAGGCACCCTCTCCATTCTAAAGCAAGTCTGACACTCACACGTTATCCTTCTCCAATGCTGGCCCTGGTGTCTGTCCCATTCGGCTGTGTTAATCATTTTTATCCGGGCAAGAAAATGCCAGTTTGCCACCCAGATTCCTCTTCACTGGGTTCCCTTGGGGAACTCGAGGGACTTGCTCTGGCCATCCCTGGGGTCCTGGGGAATGGTGTGCCCCCTCCCACTGTCCAGGGCCTGGCAAACTGGACAGTCAGCACTTCTGGCCAAAGCACATGGCCACAGCCTGGTGAGGGTGGCAGGCTAAGGCCAGGATAGGAGGGCCTCGAACATCAGAGCTGTAGAGGCTCGGGGGTTCCCTGTGGGAGAACATTTATACCCCTATGCCAAAGCCACACGCATCACAGGTAAGCTCAGAACTGCAGGGTGTGCAGCGGACAGGTGGGCATACATGCACGGAAGCATTCTCATAGAGGCCTGCCTCGGCCCTGAACTACCCAGGGCCCCGGGGCTCTGGGAACCCGGCCCCAGTCAACCCCTCACAGAAAGGTGGGTTAGCCAAGGGGGAAATCAGCTTAACTGACCCAGCATCACCTGCGTTGGTGGGTATAGGGGTGCTTAAGTGGGACCCTCATGGGTGGGGGCACCTGCTGTCAGATGAGCCCGCCCTGTTGGGAGGCCTGAGTGAAGGGCAAGGGCAGGGTGAAGACAGCGTCCTGGGAGGGCAGCAGAGGGGTGAGGTCGGGGCTCAGTCAGAGCTCTCCCTGTCCCTGCCCTGCCTCATCCTGCTGCCCTCAGCTCCTGCTGCGCTGGGTGTGACACCGTGTGTGGTCAGGGCAGGCCAAGTGGTTTAGATGGCAGGGAGTCACAGAGGGCCTCAGCCACTGTGGGGTGGGCTGCCAAGAGAGCAGGGAGGCTGCACCGGGCGTCTCACGGGCCAGGGCCGTAGCCCGTCCCTGTGCCAACCACACCCACACTGACCCTCACTGCCCCCTCGCTCAGCCTCTCCACACCTCTCTCCAGCCAGTCCCAGGTGCCACCACCCCTGAATTGGGCTACAAGAAGCCTGGGAGGGTTCACGGGCCCTCCTGGTGCAGGACGGGTCTGAGTGGGGACCCCAGGGCGCCAGCTAGCCCCAGGCAGGACAGCTGGGACCAGGCAGAAAGGTAGTGGCTGGGGTGGGAATGCAGGCCCCACAGCCCCAGGCCAGGGGCCTCGCCCCACACCATCCTGGTTGGCTCAGGCCGATGTCCCCCTCTCAAAGTCTGGTGGGTTCTGGACAGCCCTCAGTGGCAAGTTCTCCCCTCCCTGGCCAGCCCAGCCTCCTGCCATCAGGCCCAAGGCAGACGACCATCTGTCTGTCCTTCCCTGGACAAACTGACGGAGCCATCTCCGTGTGCCAGCACAGCACTTGGTCCTGGGGCCCAGCAGGAAGCAGCACAGGGCAGAAGGCCGGGACACGCGAAGACAGCCCCGGGAAGATGAGACCTTCTGGCAAGGCGGCCGGTGCTGGGAGCCAGGCCACAGGACGCCACGGGCGGAAGCACGCTGGACCCAAGGTTGCATCTCAAGCCCCCCAAGGACTAGTGGGGACAGTGGAAAAGCAGGTAGCTTCTTGCCTGGGGGTGGTAACAGTGCGCCCCTCCCCGGGGTGGTGCTGCGGGGCCCACCCAGATCTCTGGGCCCCCCATCAGCCTGGGGCTCTTGTCCCCCGGGGCTGCCAGGGCACAGCACACATTCTCATTCCGAGAAGACTGGAGGGGCCGACGGCTAACAGCTGACCAGTACCGGGGGCCAGAGTCCAACTCCCTGTCTCACAGTGAGATAGACCCGGTGCAGTCTGCACTCTGGAGTTCCCCTCCGGCATTAGGCTGAGCTGCGACTCTGCCCGAAATGGCACCTGGCCCTGGCCTCCTCCCCTTTCCTACTCCACTTATTCACCCCCTTAGAGGTGTCTCTCAAGAGCATACCCTCTACACGCCTTACATCCAAATCCTGTCTCAGGCTCTACATCCAGGGAAGCTGAGCTAAGCCAGGCCCTTCGAAGGCATGTATGACATGAGTGGGTGCAGGCAAGCACTCGGGAGAGCACCTGGCACCCAGGACACACTCAGAAGCTGGTCACAGCTGCTGGGGGGCCTAGGCACTCCGCCGCGCAGACAAAGAGCAACCTAACAGCCCCAGAAGGTGGCAACGCCATGTGCAGGGAGCTCTGTCCCAGCTGAGACCCGAGGTGTGTGAGGTCAGAGAAGCATGGGGGCTGCAGATCGGGCCTGGACACCAGGAGAGGTAGCAGGAAGGGCACAGGAAAGTGAAAGGAGGCACCAAGACGACACAGTATGCACTCTCCAAAGTGCTCCTTAGCACAGAGAAAAGACCTGGGTTCAAATCCTGCTTCTGCCCTTCTCTCCAGACAGGAAGCTCATCGACAAAATATATATATGTGTGTGTATATGTACATATGACATTAAATTAAGTCACTGAGTGGAACACACAGCAGAGCCCTTGAGACAGAGAGCTGTCAATGATCCCATCCTGGTGCTAGCATGTGAATGCAGGTACACATACACGTACTCGTGCGCACATGCATGCATGCACACACAGAGCCCGCACACGTGGCCCACGTACCACGGTCTGCCCGCTGTTCTCTCCTCTCTGCACTTAGAAACTGGGCCATTCCTGGCACTCGGACCTCCTTTTCCTGCCCTCACGGCGCCACAGTCACCTCACAACACAACAGCTCTCCAAAATCTCAGCCCCACTGTAGACATGCCCCCCTCCAGGGCAGTGACCGGCTGTGAGCTGGAGCTGCAGCCTGGGGGCCACCTCAGCCAGACAGCGTGTTTTAAGAATCCCCCTGCTGCCCTCCCATTTCTGCAGGCTCACAGGCAGGGCAGCTCCCCTGGCCCCGGGCTGGCCTGACCAGAGAAGCTGGGAGATTTCACACCTCCCTCAGGCACCCCTGCAGTCCCCAGGATACTGGCTCCCAGCTCTCTTCCTCCAACCCCTCTCCAAGGTGCCACTTCCCAGCCTCTTTCCCATCTCTGGGGCCAAGGAGGAGGCACCTGTGTGTGGATTTCTCAAAGACCAAGGGCTCTCCAGACAGGGTCAGCTGGTGGTGGCAAGCGACACATTCGCAGGGCCACGGTGGCATGTCCCGCAAGTATCCCTCTATTTTTATCACATAATTCCATTATCACCTAATTTCTAGTATTATCTCTTCTTTGATCCACTGCATAGTTATACATGTTTTAAACTTTCCAAATATTAGACTTTTTAGAGTTATGTTTTATTAATTTCTATCATTACTGCATTGTAGGTAGAAAACATGGTCAGAATCACAGTGGGTTTTTTTGTTTTGTTTTTGCTATTCCTTGGGGTGTTTTTACAGCCAGTTTGCAGATAGCTGACCTCGCAGTTCAGCTAGTACCCCTGGCACCCCAGCCGCGGCATCGCTGGGGACGTGGTCCAGCTGGTGACGCAAGCCTTGTGGGTGGTGCTCCTCCCGGCCCCGCCCCATACCTCCTCCCTCCGCCCCCTACCACTCCGACCCCCGCCCCACCTCCGTACACACATTCTTGGAAGTGATCTGGCAACCCTGGCCTTTCCCAGAGCAACAGCTTGGACTCTAGCCAACACTGCTCACTGTCAGACCACCCTCCCAAATCATTGAGAAACCTCACTTGCTGACCCAGTCACGGGGACCCAGGGACAAGATGCACCTCATAGGGTCCGTGTTTAAAGGAACGAGGCTGATACAAAAGCAAAGGTTAAGCAAAGCTTCATTTTGCTCCAAATATCAGAAATTTTCTGGCCAGCCAGGGTCATTTCTCAGGAGAGAAACTGAGGCTGCTCAATTTCTCAAGCCTGCTTTTCTAGGGCACCCCCCCCAACCCACAAGCTAACCAGGGTTAATTTGCACTTGTATTGCTCCAGGAACCGGAAGTTGAGGGAATTTTAGGGTGTTCCCATTCTTAGTGTGCACCTCTATTACTCAAGGTCTGGAGGTTGGGAATTAACTGATTGGGCCCCTCCCCCAACCTGGCTCCCCTTTGTTTTCCGGGGGGCTACTTGCCCGTATTTTCCTGAAGCTGTTTTTCTGAGTAAATAGCAAGGTGGCTTAGATTTCTAAAACAGGTTCTTACATTCCTCCCTTTCCTTTGGGAATAGGTCACAGTGCCCAGGTCACCCACTCCAGCGGTCACTCACAGAACACTCAAAGACGTGCTCACCTTGACGGAGGTCAGCTGGGCTCGCAGGCCAGAAGAGGGAGGGGCTGCAGGGAATGGGAGGCCCCTTCATAGGGTGGTGTCCAGCAGAAAGGGCCCTGGACTTCCTTGGGCAGGGTGGAAATGAGGTGGGCTCTACCAAGGGCAGCCCTAACGTTCTGCTCCTGGCCTAATCCACCCAGCAGGGGCCACCCACTGCTAATATCAACAATAATCAAATGAATAGTTGACAGCCTCCTGCTTGCTCTGAGTGATTAACTCATGAAAGCTGAGGAGGCTCCCGCTAGGAACTCCATAAGCTCCTTCTATGTGAGCTTCCAACCCCATCCAAATCTAACCACCGCCCCGCCCCCAGCTAGTTCCCCAGGCAAGCCTCCCCACTGCATCCTGCTCCCTCAGCTCTGAGAGCAGAGACCTGGGTCCCAGCAAGCGGAAGCAACCCTCCCCAGTCCCCACAGCCAGGACTGCAAAGCTGCAGGTTCCCGAACCCAGCGCTGTCCGTCGTTACCTCATGTGATCAAGACCATAGCCTCAGAGGAGGAGGGGAACTCAAACGTTCACAGTTCACAGCTGGAAGGGGCTTGGACACAGAACCAGTCTTCAGGAAATCCTAGGCACAAGTTTGGACCTCCCAGCCTGGGTTTCTATGGCAACAAAGTCGGGTTCCTCTCCCCAGAAAGTACCTGGGCTGGGTCTGGGCCCATCCCCCCATGTCCCAAGTCAGAAGCCTCCGTGGGTCTGCCCTAGTGAACCAGCAGCAGTGGCTGGGATTCAGGCCACACCCAGAAGGAATCCAGAGACATCATGACATTCACATGGGAAGGGTCTGAGTACCCGAGGCCCAAAGAGCCCCACAGAGAGGGTCCCGGGAGGAGAGCGGTTCAGGTAGCGTTGGGGGTGGGGAAACAGGCTCAGCTAATAAACCCATCAGAATGGGCACACCCTCTCCCAACCCCCTCAGCTTCAGGGTGAGCCAGCCTCCTCCACCAAAGCTACTCTTTGTTAACAGTGTTGCCATGGCAACCAGATCCTGGGAGAACTCTCTCTTCAAGGTAGAGTCTGAGGGTGACACTCGGAGAAACGGAAGTGGTGGTGACAACAGGCAGGGGCCTGGCCTCCCAGCCCTACCCCCACTACTTCCTGAACTAGTCGCACTCTGCAGAGCCTGTCCCTTGCCCATCCCAGAAATTTCAGTCTGCTCCCCTCTTCTCTTCTTGGGGTGGGGAAAGCAACATGGTCCAGACCAGGCGCCCCTGGCCCGTGATCCCACACAGATCTGCATGTCCCTGCCGCATCACACACAGATGTTCACGCTTGTGCACATATTCCAGGAAGGCTTGCTGGGTCCAGCAGCCCAGCTACCGTCCCGGGGCGGAGGGGCAACAGGGCCAGGCGAACACCTGACTCCCCAAGATCACAGATAATTACACAGGGGCAACGTGCTGCAGAGGCCCAGGGGCACTCCGCACAGCACACCCGTGCCGGAAGGCACCCCCAGCAAGACTGGGGGCCAACTCGGTAGGAATAGGGAGTCCTGCATGGGAACAGAAGGTTCTGAGCATTTTGACAAAGAGAAGGTTAAAAAGGTCACCTGGGTGTGGGGTGGGGAAGGCACTGCAGGGGAAGGAGGCTGTGCAGGTGTCAGGGGCAGAGAGGGGCAGCCTGACCCGTGGAGGTAGCGGTGGGCAGGAAAAGGGGGTGGATGAGAGGTCTGGGGTGACGGACTGAGCCCTCAGTCAATGTGAGGGCAGATCTGGCAGAGGCACGAGGGGGGGCCTGGGCATCCCAACTACTCAGACAGGGAGCCTGGAGCAGGTAAGCTTCAGAGGCACAATGACAGCGGACAGGCTGCCCACAGTCCTCTGAAGGGCACCCAGCAGGCCTGGGCTGGACTGCTGACAGAGCCCAGAGGACAGGCCGCAATGACAGGAGTCAGAACAGGATCGGCACCAACAGGGAACAGGAGCTATGACTGGGGAGGAAGGGGTATAGGTCCAGGTCCTGAGGAACAGGAAGAGTGAGTGGCCCCAGCAGAGGAGGGGGAGCCTGCAGGGAGGTCTGCAGGGAGGCCAGAGGACATGGAGGCACAGGGTGGGCCTGCAGAGCTCAGGGGATGAATGCCCAGGAGCAGGCGCTGTGAACACCAGGAGGGCCGTCGATGGCCACAGGCACCTGAAGACCATTTCCCAGGAGTGAAGAGGGCGCGCCAGATTGGAGT
>PITA01005717.1:0-19053 GCA_004023965.1 Spilogale gracilis | reverse complement strand
TCCCTCCGCCTCTCCCCCTGCTCACATGCGCTTGCGCTCTCTCTCTCTCTCTCTCTCTCTCTCTCTCTCTCTCAATGAATAAATAAAATCTTTTAAACAAATTTTAATAAGAAAAGCATATCACCTTTGATGACATCAGCTGTCAACTAGGGCGGCAACACATCCCCTGTGAGGACGTGATAGGAGAGCTGGACAAATGGAATGAAGTGTCCCCTGAGTGCCTAAAGTCTTGCCCGCATGGCTGGCTCCCTGCCTCACAGGGCTCACAGTGTGTGGCCCATGGGCAAAATGGGGTATTCTCCTCTAAAGAGTCAGGGAGACTCAGTGAGGCCCAGCGCCAAGCCTCCCCTTGAGCTCATGTTGGCCCACAGCTCCCTGAACTCCCCCCACATGACAGAGAACTATACAGCTGCTCAGAAGGGACAGGGCGGGCTCTGAGCCCCCACCACCAGCCACCAGGCAGGGCGGCCCAGGCCCGAGGCCTGTCCCCCCCAGATTCAGCATAGGTGCACAATCCTGGTGGGAAGGCGAGGCTCAAGGCTCTTTTCTCCTATGCTCTGTGCACATCCCAGCACCCCCGCAGGGATCCTGAGACACTTCCCTAGCAAATGAGTGCAGTAGGTAGAAGCTTCCCCAGACAGGATCATGGTGGGGGGGGGTGCCCTGAACCATATTCCAACACACTTATGTGGCTCTTCAGAAATGCTTCTGCAGAGGACAACATTCCGCCATCTGAGGCCGTGCAACCCCTTGGGCAGGGTCAGTGGCAGGTAGCAGTCACACCACCAGCCCTTGGCAGGCATCCATGTGGATGATGCCTCTCCCAAGCCTCTCTGAAGCCCGTCCCAGGAGGTGGATCCCCAAGGTCCTCCACTCCCCAGAATGAGCCCTGCTCCTCTGCACCTGGTCCCTGTCCCTCCTTCGCTCTAGACAGGCCAGGACATAACGGGGCGTTCAGCCTTTCCCTGCCATGGTTCCGGCTGGGCCGCTGCCAGGCGGTGACCTCCCCAGCCAGCAGCTGACCTCCCCAAATCCTGCTCCACGCTTGTCAGATTGGGGCTGCCTGCTGTGCCCAGTCTAGGGCCACTCTGAAGGGATCCGTGGCCCACCCTGTGCCGGCCAGGTATCCCTTGCCTTGACATAAACACACAGCCCCATAGCCCCAGGCTCTGGGCCCAGAAAGAGGTGAGAAGGGCACATACTCTGAAGAAAGGGCAGAGCACCCTCCCCAGAGCCCTGCAGGTCAGGGCACCCTGCCTGCTGGGCAACTGGTGGGTGTCAGAGGTCCTCCCCTCACCGCCATGACCTGGCAGCCTCCCTACCTGATGCCACATTCAGCACCCCTTGATGGCAGGCCTCCCTCCCCCCTCCCCTGCTCCCTCTTCAGATTCTGCTTGGAAGACAAGTTGCTAAGTAAACACTCATCCGCAGGAGGGAGGTGGGCAAGCGAGGGCAAAGGAACCAAGAGGCAGCCTGGAATGGGTGGGAGTTACAGGAGGCAGATTTCTGCTCAACATTTGGAAGCTCTGAGGGAAAAACAGCCAGAGCAGACCAGGGCTGAAGCAGATGGCCTCAGGAGGGAAAGAGGGAGGGAGGAGGAGTCCCAGCGGGGGGCCACCGGGGGCGGGGCGCTCTGTACCGGGAGCAGCTCGGCTCCCCTCACCAGGACAGGTCGATCTGCCTCCCCAACTCCCACTGCCACCATGGCCCTGGGACCTGCCCCCAGCCAGCCCTGCTGGGGAGGCCTGGAGCCCCTCTTCTGGGATAGGGTGATGCCAACCTGTGCATCCTACACCCCCACTTTTGAGGACTGTCATCGCATGTCCCGAGCCCTGCACCTCCCTTGGCCTAGTTGACAAATTTGGCTTCTGTGAAACATGTGGCTCGAGAACAGGGTTCTGTGGTTAAAAAACAAAAATTAACAAGAGCTACTCCAATACTCCCCAGGAGACAGGTGTACACGGGCGTTCTCAAGCCACACCTGAGCGTCCCCACCCCCCCACTACTCTCCTCTGAAGGACCCAGGGGATAGACAAGTGGGTCTGCTCCTCACCTGGTCAGCCTAAGGGGGCCCCTTGCGCTGGGACACCCTCCCCACCTGGCTAGACCCCCCCACCCCCCAGCCTCACTCACGACAGCCTAGCACAAATGCCAAATGCAGGAGGCCCTGGTGTCTCTCCCCCACCCTCCTCCTCTGCCTGCAGTTGCTAAGTTACACCAAAAACCCTCCGCTCTGTGTGAACTGTTCCATTTCCATAATTTGCCAGGTGGAAGGGAGCCATCAGGCTAGCAGTTCAAGGATGTCTCCCAGAGAAAAACAAACTTGCCCACTGGCTCTCAGGCCCCAGGGCACACCTGGGGCCACCTGCCTGGGGTGCTCCCAAACCCTGGAGCCCTGGCAAGAGTACACAGCTGCCCTGGGAGGCTGTCAGCATGTGGGTCTCTACGGCTCACTCACTTCTCAGGGGCAGGGTCTGTGGGTTCCACTGCCACCCCCTACCCAGCCATGACCACCCAGAGGGCTGCTGGTCACTATGACCCATGTCCCTAACAACAAAGAAAAGCTAGAGGGACACAGAAACCATCGTGTGTCCAAAGCCAAGGTCTTCCACTTCCTCCCACTCTGGACGTCCTCCTCCTGTTCTGGGCTGGAGTCCTGAGGTTCCAATGCAAAGTGTCCCTGAATGTCAGGGCAGAAATACCCCTAAAAGTCACTGAAACCATTTACAGATGGGGAAGCTGAGTCCCTGAGAGGCCCCTAGCCTGTCCACATTTCGGAAGTCAAGGCCTGTGGCCTCCCAGCTCCTTGGCTCCCTGCTCAAAATAGGAGCTGCAGCTTTGCACTCTATGCCTCCTACTAGGGAGGGAAGGGCCTGGACCCAAGCTCGGCTGCACTGGGCAAAACCATGTCCAGAAGCAGGTGGAAGACCCCCTGAGGGGCAGAGCAGAGCACTGCCTCTTTCAGGTTCCCCTGAATGCCAACCTGACTCTCTGTGTCCCGGGCTCCTAGCACAGGTGGCCATCTAAGCCCTGCCCTTGCTCCAGGGCATGGGAGAAGAACCATAGCAATGGCAAGGGAAACCAGATGGGGCTCACAGCTCCAAGCTGGGAACCAGGGTGCCTAGCCACCACCACATCTCAGCCCCCAGGTGGCTCCCAAGAGGCAGGCAGCCTCCCTGTAAATATCCACCAGCTCCAGCGCGCTCGGAAGCAGCTAGAGAGGCAGGGGGCAAGGGCCTGCTGCTCGTCCTCCCCAGACAGCAGGAGCCCCCTCCTCCCTCACACACACCCGCAGCAGCCCAGAACCAGCTGCACCCTGAGAGGCCTGGGGCAAAGACAGCACGGTCCTTGAAATGACCCTTGTCCACGGTGCAGAGAGGGGCATCTCGCCCTGGTCGTCCCCTTCAAGTGCTGAGCTCACGCCCCACTTCCCCACTACACAAGGGCGTGAGATGCCACCGCGGGGCCCAGAATGCAGACAAGCAAATGGAAACTTCCAACTGCGCAGCCCCGGGCTCCTCAGATTTCCCAGCCCCCTCACCTACGCCAGTCCCGGGGCAGCCGACCTGCCAGCTCGTGCCCACGCCCGCCTGCCGAGTGCACTCCCGCCACGCCCAGGCAGAGATCGCCCGCTGCCCCGCAGGCGCTGGGGACCGGGGGTCCTGGCGTAGTCCAGCCGGGGGTGGAGTTCTCGGCCAACTCCGCGCTGGGCTCCCGCACGCCCCCCTGCACGCGCGTCCCACTGCCAGTGCCGGGAGCCGGTGCCCGGGCCCCGCGACGGTCACGCCGGGCGGGACCCGGGGCCCGCGCACGCCCCGCCCGCGCCGGCAACCGGAGGGGACGGCCCGCGGGAGAGAGGGAGGGACCGAAGGACTGAGGATCGGCGCCCGCTGCCTACCTCGGTCCGGGCCGGCGTAGCTCCAGCGCAGCCCTCGCGCCGCAGTCGAGCCCCGAGCAGCGCGCGGCCCGCGCCGCCGGCCGCTCAGGCTCGGCGCCCGGGCCCGCGGCACCCGCCCACCCGCGGCCGCCCCCGCGCTGCGCTAGCTGCGGGCAGAGCGGCTCCCTCCGCAGCCGGCGCGGGGGAGCGAGCGAGAGAGCGCGGAGCGAGCACGGAGCGGGCACGGAGCGGGCACGGAGCGGGCGGGCGCGAGAGCGCGGGGAGCGGGCGAGCGCGGGGCGAGGGTGCGGGGCGAGGGTGCGGGGCGGGCGCGGGGCGGGCGCGGGCAGAGGGAAAGTGCAGGACGCAGGACGAAGGTGGAAGGAGAGGTAAAGCCCTTGGATGGGGCGCGGGGCGCAGGGCGCAGGGCGCAGGACGGGATCCAGGGTAGGAGGCACAGAGTGCAGGGAGAAAGCGAGCCAGCCTTCATTTCAAACAGGATAATTCAGCGAACCACCCCGAAGGTGATGTGGCCACCTCATGTGAAAGAACCTTTGGGGACTCCCTGGAGCTGCCCAAATGTTGGCTTCTGAAACCGCCTCCATGGGCAACTCCGGGTCCCTTTGATTATTCCCTTTAACCATCACAGCCACCCTATAAGGTTGGTGTTGGTTTTGTTCCCATTGCACAGATGAGTAAACTGATAGTAGAGAAGTGAAATGACCCCCTAGGATCAGGCAGGCAAATCAAGGCTCAAAGACCACACTGAGAGAGTCCATAGTACCCATTTCTCCAAAACCACTATGAGGAGGATGCGGGATCCAGGTCTTCTGGCTCTCAGTGAAGCTTCCCGTTCTCTGAATGGGCATCCTTGTTTTCTGGTCACAACCTCAGGGGTCAGGAGTGACCCATACAGGCACAAACTCAAGTGAATGTGGACAGGTCTAGGGCTGGGATGCTCACAGGATGAAGAGATTTGGGTGGAAGAAAGGGGAAGTACTCCATAGTCATCTCCCACCCTTGCCTTGGAGAGGCTGAGAACCTTTATTATTCATTCAGTAGGTATGTATTTACTGAGTGCCTATTATATGCTGGGTGCCATTCTGGGCACTGGGATACAGGTGTGAATCCCCCTGTCTGCTTGAAGCTTGCATTGTTACGGGAAGCAGGCATAAATAACAGGCACAAGAAAATATTTCATATGTCAGATGATGCAGAGGCTTTGGAGAAAAGCATGGCAGAAAGAGGGTATAGGGAGTCCAGGTTGTGGAGTTGTTTTACTTTGGCAGGTCAGGGAAGTCTTAGCTGGAGGGGTGACATCTGAGCCAAGACCCGACTGAAGCAAGCCATGCTGAGTCCGAAGAATGAACACCTGAGACATAGGGTGTGAAAGCCCTAATGTGAGAATATGCATTGGATATGTGCAAGCCATAACAAGGAGGCAGAGTGGTGTGCAAATGAGTGAAGAGTGTCATAGAAAATGAGATTCCAGCAAGTGCCCAGGTGACCAGATCAGGGAGAGCCTGGTTGGCTATTGGCCTCATTGTGGCTTTGACTCAATGCCACGCTGGTGGAGGGTTTTGCAGAATAATGTTATAGTCTAAGCCTTCTTTTCTTTCTTTTTTTTCTTTAAATTTTTTAAAAAATTTTATATAACAACTTATTTAATTGGCAGGGAGAGAGAGAGACAGCAAGAGAGGGAACACAAGCAGCAGGAGCAGGAGAGGGGAAAACGTCTTCCTGCTAAGCAGGGAGCCCAATGTGGGGCTCAATCCCAGGATCCTGGGATCATGACCTGAGCTAAAAGCAGATGCTTAATGACTGAGCTGCCCAGGTGCCCCTGGTCTGACTTTCCTTGACAAAAACATTTTATTTTGGAAAATTTCAAAGATTTACAAAAATGGAAGCAAAGAAGGTAGTAAGCCCAATGGCCCAACATCAACGATTATCAATATGTGGCCAATTTTTTTTCACCAGCACCCCCACCCACCACTGTATTTTTTCAAGTGAGCATCTGTTTGTTATTAAGCGAACACTTATAGCTTTTTTTAAGTATAATATACACAAATAATGGCATATAAATAGTAAATTTGTGCCCAATTGATTTTCAATGAGAATATTAGTAACCATCTGTACCTTGATTTTCATTATGGGAAGGTTTTAAATTAGGTTCATTTTCTTTAATAGATCTAGGGCCTTGCAGATTATCTAATTCTTCTGATGTATTTTTGATAAATTGTGGTTTTTTTAAAGATTTTATTTATTTGACAGAGAGAAACACAGCCAGAGAGGGAACACAAGCAGGGGGAGTGGAGAGGGAGAAGCAGGCCTCCTGCTGAGCAGGGAGCCGGATGTGGGGCTCGATCCCAGGTCTCCGGGATCATGACCTGAGCCGAAGGCAGTTGCTTAACTAACTGAGCCACCCAGGCACCCCCAAATTGTGTTTTTAAATATCTTTAATTGGGCTAAATTTTCAGATTTACTGACAAGTTGTTCATGACATCCTCATCTTAGCCCACAGATGTCTGCAGAATACGTAGTGATATCCCACACGTCATTCTTATCTTAGGAATCTGTTTTCTCTTTCTTTTCTTGATCAGTCTTGCTAGAGTTTTGTAAATTTTACCATATTTTTCAAAGAAAACTTTTGCCTTTGTTGAGTTTTTTCTATTGTGCCTTCTATTTCATTGATGTCTACCCTTGATTTTTTAATGTCTGTATTTCTGCTTTGGGGGAGATATTTACTGTTTTGTTTTGTTTTGTTTTTCAGTTTCTTAAGTTGGAAGCTAGGCTCATTGGTTTTCAGCCTTCTTTTCTACTATATGCATTTAAAACTATACATTCCAAGCACTGCTTTACCATCTCTCACAAGTTTTAAGTTTTTAATTATCATTTAGCTCAAAGTATTTTTTAATTTCCATCTTTTTAAATTTATTTGAGTGATTGGGATTAAGAAAGCACTCGCAGAGGAGGGGCAGAGGGAGAAGCAGACTGACTCCTTGTTGAGCAGGGAGTCCAATGTGGGGCTTGATCCCAGGACCCTGAGATCATGACCTGAGCCAAAAGCAGTTGTTTAACCAAGTCAGCCACCCAGGAACTCCTTAGTTTCCATTTTGACTCTCTTTTGGTCCATAAATTATTTGAAAGGGTGTTGGTTAGTTTCCAAATACTAGGAGGTTTTCTAGGTATCCTCCTATTATTGAGTTCCAATTTAGTTATACAACAGCAGAGGATGAACTCTGAATGATTTCAATTCTCTGAAATCTACGCATACATTTATGGCCCAGAATATTTTCTATTTTGGTAAATGTCCCATATGTCCTTGAAAAGAATGAATATTCTGCATAAATCAGTTAGGTCAGGTTGGTTAATCAGTTCCAAATCTATATTGCTACTGAATGTAATTCGTATTCTGTTCTTGAGACAAACTGGAAACAACCCAAAAGTCCTTCGATGAGTGAATGATAAACAAATCACAGCACAGCCATACAAGGGACTACCATTCAACACCATGAAAGATGTGAAAGAAGTCAGACTCAAGAGGATTCAAACTGTATGATTCCATTTATATGACTTCTAGAAAAGGCAAAATTGTATAGGTGGAGAATAGATCGGTGGTCCCTAAGGGTTGGTGGGATGGAGGGGTAGGGAAGTCTCAACCATAGCATAGGGAAATTTTTAGGGATCATGAAAGTGTATCTGTGTCTTGATTTGTGGCAGTGGCCACATGACTAGGCATTTGCCAAGACTCAAAGTAACTGTACACCAAAAAGTGGTGTAAAATTCACTCTTTTTTATGGTCTGTAAATTAAAAAGTAATTTCAATCTCCAATATAACTGGAGGTTTCTTGTGGTTACCTTGTCATCCTTTTTTGTTCAGATGTCCACAAGTTTTCCGTTTTCCCCTCCTTTTTGCTATATCTATTATTACGGAGAGAATCAGGATGACTTATTATTGCCACTGAATATAGCATTGCCACTGTTGCCACAAAATGGGTGTACAGGGGAATTGGAGAGAGTAGTTAAAGGCTGTTCCGATAGATGATGAATGATGGTTGCTTAGAACAGGGTAGTCATGCTCATGAAGATAAGAAATGTTTGCAACTTGACATGTGCTGCAGATAAAGCCAAAAGTACTTGGGTCAGAGAAAAAGAGAAAAGCTAGCAGTCCTTTTGCCCCAAGAGGTCTTGCTGTCCACAATCCAGAGCACATCCCAAGGTGCATCTGTGTAGCTGGACATGGGTAGGACTTTGAGTGTTGTTTTATTTGGGCTGGCTTTGGGGTAGAGGGCTTTCTGCAGGCTATGGGAACTAAAACACATAAATCCATGACAGTTCTGCAACCCACGTTCCTTTTGCACCCAGACATCTTGCCTCAAATGTGTCCTCCTTCAAGACTTCTCATCACAAGAATTGCAGTGGCTTACAGCTTTTTACTTCTGTGGAGTCCAGTTCACTGACTAGGTCCTCTAGATCTCTGATTCTCCATCCAAACCAGTACTTTCCAAGATTTCAGTTTTCTCCCTCCTGACTTCCTTTTTAACCTTATTTCCATAAAACAAGATTTCAGTTTTTCCCTTGGCAATACTCTGGATTTTCTTGCTTCTTTTACCTTCATATCTGCCACCTTGCAAACTCCAGTGACAGATATATCCCACTCAGCCTTCTCCAGATGTCCCCTCGGGTATCTAAGTGGTGCTAGAGGCAATCACACAACCCTGCTAATCAGTCTAAATTCACAATACATTTGTCAATGGAACTGAGAACACAACACTACTCAGTCACTCTCCTATAGTTCTCTCTTTCCTTTTCTTTTCCTTTAAAATATTTATTAGAAAGAGAGAGAGAGGGTGCCTGGGTGGCTCAGTTGGCTGGGCTACTGCCTTCGGCTCAGGTCATGATCCCGGAGACCAGGGATCAAGTCCTACATCTGGCTCCCTGCTCGGCAGGAAGCCTGCTTCTCCCTCTCTCACTCTCCTTGCTTGTGTTCCCTCTCTGGCTGTGTTTCTCTGTGTCAAATAAATAAAATATTTAAAAAAGAGAGAGAGAGAGAGAGAGAGAGAGAGAGAGAGACACACACACAAAGGGAGCCTAAGTGAGGAGAGAGGCAAGGGAAGAGGGAGAGAGAAAATCTTCAAGCAGACTCCTGAGTGCAGAACATGATGAGGGGCCTGAGATCATGACCTGAGCCAAAATAAAGAGTCAGATGCTTAACCAACTGAACCACCCAGGTGCCTCTCTTTCCTTTTCTTAAATTTTGAAAATATATGATACATATAGAAGAATGGATGAAATGTGTATGTAGTTTCAGGAATAATCACAATGAGAATGCCAATGGAACCAGGACTTAGATTGAGAAATAGGGCATCACCAGTATATGAGAAGCCCCCTTTGTGTCTTTTCCCAATTGCTTGCCCTCATACTCTTTCCCTACCATCTCCCTCCCACAGGTAACTATTATCCTGATATTTATTTCCCTGACTCTATTTAAACATTTATCCCTAGATATGTATGGTTATTCCTGAACTTTTGTGAATAGAATTATACTGTATTTTTACAGTCACTTACTTGTATCATCAATATTATGTTTGTGAGATTCACCACATGGATGAGTGTACTTTATTCATGTTGACTATTGTTTGGTATTCTGTTATATTTTTTTGGTCTATTAGTTGACATTTAGGGAACTAATGTATTTCTGCTATTATTTATTCATTCATTAAACAAATATTTCTTGAGCACCTACTATGTGTCAGGCACTACTTTCACCATTAGGTCAGAACAGTGATCAAAACAGGTAAAATCCCCTTACCACATGGGTTCTCTAGGGGCAGATGACTACAATAAACAATTTTTTTTAAAGATTTTATTTATTTGACAGAGAGAAACACAGCCAGAGAGGAAACACAAGCAGGGGGAGTGAGAGAGGGAGAAGCAGGCTTCCCGCCAAGCAGGATCCCGCTGTGGGACTCGATCCTGGGTCTCCAGGATCATGACCCGAGCCGAAGGCAGTCGCTTAACCAACTGAGCCACCCAGGCGCCCCTACAATAAACAATTTTTAAAGAGAAATGATATTGTATGTCAAAAGATGAGAAGTGCTAAGAACAAAAAGCAGGGGAAAAGATGAAGGGTGCCAGGGTTAGAGATTGCAATTCTGTGGTATTCCCCAGTGAGCTGACATCTAAGCCAGGAATTGAAGAGGTTGAAAGTGGTGCCCTGTGGCCATCTGGGACTAGGCGGTCCAACAGAAGGAGGAATCGGTGTAGCAGTCTTGAAGCAGGACTAATACAGACGATCTATGCAATATAGCTGTGGTACTAACTGCCCCAAGTCAGCCCAAACTTCACAGGTTAAGGACACTGTCCCCACAAGACTACAATAACTTCAGATACAAGCTGTAAGCTTAGAGGTCCTAAGGCCACCTAAGTTTGTAACCAACTAGGTACAAATTTAGAGATGCCCTTTACCCTCTCAAGTTTGATAATTCACTAGAAGAACTCACAGAATTCAGCTAAGCACTGTACTCATGGTTATAATCCTACCATAGCAAAACAGTTTCAAATCAGGACCACTCAAAAGGAGTCTCATAAGGCAAGATCTAGGAGAGTCCCAAACACAAACTTTCCGTGTCCTCTCCCAACAGAGTCAGAATGTGTCACCCTACCAGCACAGAATACTGTTAATCAGGGGCACCTGGGTGGTTCAGTTGGTTAAGCAACTGCCTTCGGCTCAGGTCATGATCTCAGAGACCCGGGATCGAGCCCCACGTCGGGAGGGGGCTGCTTCTCGGCAGGAAGCCTGCTTCTCCCTCTCTCGCTCTCCCTGCTTGTGTTCCCTCTCTAGCTGTGTTTCTCTCTGTCAAATAAATAAAATCTTTAAAAAAAAAAAAAGAAATACTGTTAATCAGGGAAGTTCACCTGAGCTTTTGTGTTCAGAGTTTTGTTTCTGTGTCGAGTGTTTTATTACATAGACATGATTGAATTATTCATTGCCCATGTGGTTCAATCTCCAACCTACTCCCCTCCCAACCCCATCAGTTGGGCTGATGTCATGTGACTCAAGGCTCTAATCACATGATTGTTCTTTCTGTTATGACTAGTCCCTATCCTGAGTCACCTTGTTAGCTTAAACTCAGGTGTGGTCTGAGGGTCCACCATAAATAACAAAAATACTCCTATCATTTTGGAAATTCTAAGGATTTAGAGTCTTCAGGTACCATGAAGGTTCACAAAGTTACAACTCTGCAGTGAAATCCAGCTTCATACAAAGACAGGAAATTCCGATCTCTGCCTAAGGGTCCCTTGCAGCAGGCCACAGAGAGGTGTGATGTTGGTCAGCACCAAGGACAGAGCCCAGGCCACCGTCTAAGGGCATTCCTGGCCATTGGGCTGTCAGGGAAAGGGACCTCCTTTCAGACAGTAGAGGAGTCTGGATAGGGATGTGCCCAAGAGCCCTGCAAATGTCACAGACAGCTTATATGCCCCTTCTTGAGTAATCTAGCTGCACCTTCTAAAGTATGAGGCACCAAGTCACTTAGGGACTGGGAGGTCAAATATTAGGTATAAATGGATGCCATGAGAGCACTGGATATTTGGCAACCACCCTGGGGAGAAATATGTGATGTGTTCCCCAAAATGTTAAGTTCTGCCTGACCAACACAAACTGATCTCATGGCTCTGCCTCTTGGCCAAAACATCATTTCTCTTTCTGGTTTGAGTGCTTACACTAATGACTCTGAGATGCTTTGCTTTCCACTAGTTCTTGAATTGAGAAAGAAAGCACTTTTATGGGTCCACATTTATATGGAGAAATCCTGGGAAACAGTCACACTGGGGTGACACTACAGGTTCCAACATACCTGCTGGAACAAGTATGTTGGACGTTAGCTCCATTTGAACTGAAACTCCCTGTTCCCAGAACTACTGAGTGATGCAACACTGTTCCTTCTCTGCCCCTAAGGGATTACCTTCTACTGAACACTTTCTATATCCCATATACACTAATTTTGCCTCTCTTGTGATTGTCACAGCAATCTTGTGGGATGGGTATTACTGCTGC
Source organism: Spilogale gracilis (assembly GCA_004023965.1). Taxonomy (NCBI): domain Eukaryota; kingdom Metazoa; phylum Chordata; class Mammalia; order Carnivora; family Mephitidae; genus Spilogale; species Spilogale gracilis. The sequence continues at coordinate 7,117 of PITA01005717.1, read as the reverse complement.
TGCTCCCATTTTACAGACAAGAAACTGAGACTCAGAGATACTAAGTCACAGCCTATGAGTGGTGAATCCAGGACTATAACCCAGATCTGCCTCGCACCAATGTCCCTGTTCTGTACTACATGGCTCCAAGGGCAGAGATTTCCTGGGGCAATGATTCTGGAGTAAAGAATACACCACAGCTGGGTTCCATAGCCTTCCTTCTCTGAATAGTCAAAGCCATTTAGATTTGGGGGTCAGACAACAAATGGCATTGCTTGGTGCTGGGCTTATAAGATCTCTGCTTCTAAAGTCAAGAGTCTGGTAGGAAGGCCAACATTAATGCACAAATAATCATGCATTGTCAACCTCCCAGACTCTGTTATGCACCATTTCAATGAGACAATCATGTCTATCTCACAGGACTGACCAAGGGAGGTGTCTGTCCAGCATACATGCCCAATAAACATGACCTCCTTCCTGGCTGACCACTGAGAACCTGTGAATTGAGCCTATTTCTTCTGGACACTGAGTCACGAGCAGCAGGTCTCCACTGGGGGCCATGAAGGTGGAGCACCCCCTGCATGGTGGTATCATAATGGATCTGCTATCGTGAGGGTGGAGTGGATGGGATATTCCCAACAGCCACTCTCTGGTCACTGCCTTTCCTTCACTCCTATGCTGCTGGAGGTCAGTTTGTGAGCCTTCCTGGCCACATAATTCTCTTCTTTGGAACCAAGAGGTGCCTCCCCATAAGCAATTGCAGGAGCCCACAGAGCCTGGGAGTCTGAAGGGAAGGGCTGTTGTCCCAAATTGAGAGGCAAATGACACTATGGAGGCCTACACTAGAGGAAGAGAGGGCTTTGGTCTCAGAGGGTTTAGACGTGGCCATAGCTAATTCTTAACCCAGATCTGCCACTTACTGGCTATTCGAACTTGGGCAAGTCTCTTGTACCCTGCAAGCAACCGATACTCTGTATCAGTAAAGTGGAGTAAACTGAAGCCCCTTTTTCAGATAAAGTAGAAGATAACACATGGAAGACATCAGGAGAATTCCCAGCACAAGGCAATAAGCAGAGGTTGACAATACATACACACACCTCCCAAAACATGCTTAACTAGACCAGCAGAGCAAGCTCTCCAAGACTAAACACTAGTTTTGAATAATGGAAACATTTATTTGAGTGTGATAATGCCTAGAGGCTGATAGCATTTTCCAGGAAGTACTTAGTGCCCTCCCACACAGCACATGGGGTCTCTTTGGAAAAAAGGTATGCTTGGTCTTGAAGAGGAAGGACATGGAGCCACAGGGGCCACACTGCCTGCTTCTCTTATCTCCCAGGCTCCTGACTCAGCATAGGTCAGGCCATCCATGGTGTGTGGATGCCGCCTTCCTTCCTCCCCTTCCCCACTCCTTCCTCCTTAGAAAGGGGAGAGCCACACCCAGAGGGAGCTGTAGTCCCACTAGCTGAATACTCCTCTCTTCCTGGAAGTTGATGTGTTTGTCAAAATTCAACTCTGTCTCTGCTCACAAATTAAATGACTCTTCTCATTTGCATAAAAAACCCTAGTGTAGATTTTTTTAAAGTTCCTATGTGAATGCTGTTAACAGTATTTGTTTTTAATATAAATCTCCATCCTTCTGATTTATCTGCTTTTAAATGTCAGCTTCCAGGAAGCAGACAATGGGCTGTGGGTTGGGAGGGCCCTTAAGCTAAAGGCTTCCCAGAGAAGAGAGGAGAAGGAGTGTGTGAAACAGGAGACAGGAGTGTTTTCAGAGGGTCAGGGCTAGATAATGTTGCTGCACCCTTGATGCATGGTACCATGCCTTCAGCATATGCTCATTGAATAAATGAATGAGTGAAATAATGCATAGAAAAAACAAGCACAAAAAAAAGAAAAAGAAAAAACAGGCACAGAAGTGATAAATGCAGGGAAAGTCCACTTACCTGGGTGTGGCTGTAAGCTACACTCACATACTATGGGAGAAATAGACAGCCATTTTACAAAGGAGGAAACTAAGCCCTGAGAAGTTGGGAAACTTGCTCCAAGCCAATGGCAGGGATTAGACAGAATTCAGATCACCCAGCTACAGGCCCATCCCATTCATTGTGAGGCCTCTTACCTGGTCCTGAGTTGTTCATAGCTAGAGCCCCAGTCATTCTTCCAGGTTGGACCAGAGGCGCTTCCTCTGATGACCCCAGGATTGGAACCACAGCTTCCCCTACAGGGGGTGGCCCATAAACCCTTGCCCAGGGAATGAGGAAGGGAGAGTAGGTGTTCTGGGCAGGCACCCTGGGCCACATCCCAGGACAGCAGTGACGGTGCTGTGTGAGCTCACTGCAGTGGGTCTCTGGTCCTGATTTGCACACTACTGTATGTCCCCTACCATGAACCAGCCCTCCTTAGCCAGGAGCGGTGGAGCAACATCTTCCTTACTGCCCATGCTCTGGGGCCAAACCCCTGCAAGGGGCTGGCATGGTAGAGAGAGTGGTGCTCAACCAACCTCTGCTTCTCTGCCTGCAGCATAGCCAATGGCTGGTAAGATAACACAAAAAACCAAACATGAGGCTGGGAGAACAGAGAGGGAGACAGACAGATGAAGGAAGAGAAGATTCCTTGAGAAAAAGTGGAACAGGGAAAGATAGAGAAGCAAAGCTAACTATAGAAAAAAAAAAAAAAAGAGAGGGGCGCCTGTGGAGCTCAGTCAGTTAAGCATCTGCCTTTGGCTCAAGTCATGACCCCAGAGTCATGGGATGGAGTCCCAGGTCGGGCTCCTTGCTCAATGGGGAGCCTGCTTCTCCCTCTACCTGCTGCTCCCCCTGCTTGTGCTCTCTCTCTCTGACAAATGAATAAATAAAATCTTTTAAAGATTAAGAAAGAGAAATACTGAAGAACAAAGCAGTGTGTGGGTGCATTTACGAGTGCACATCCATGCTTGGGCGTGTGTAGGGCATATATGCATGTCTCTGTGGGTGTACATGAGAGAGGCAGGGGTCAGAGGCATATATGTGAGCGCTACATGTGTGAGCCTGCCCCCATGAGCTTGAGCATCAGTCATATAGTCACTACCATGGGCTTGGGCATCCATCATGGTGGGCACTCCAGCAAAGGCAGTAAAGCTTGGAATTTCTGGAATTCTCCAGGGGTTGGAGCCAAGTTGGGAAGGTGGTTGGCCTTTTCTGCTCCTCTAAGTTCCCATAGAGTCTGGCCACCAACTAGTCAGGGTCTCAGATCTCCAGACAGGCTGGTATGGGGCAGGCACTTTCCTAACTTGCTTGCAGTGAGGTGATGAGGGCAGTCTTGGACACTGAATGTACCTCCATGCATAGGTGCTGTCCAAATGTGCTCTGTGTTCATTTCCATGTTGACCTTTTAAGAGAGAAATAGTATATCTATGGTAAAGATGAGAGAATGAAACCAACAAGGTCAGTTCCAGTCACTTGTGGCCATAAATTTATGCAATAAGATATTTTTTAAGGAAACCATATCAGGAGAAGACTACTGTGAAAGGTGGGTTGTGCTGAAGGCTCTGAGAGGAAGGAGTCACAAGAGCAGAAGGGCCTGACCTACTGAGGGGTGAGAGTTGAGGATTCTGGGGGCCTTGGTGGAAGGGGTTAGGCCCTCAGTCCTCCTCCTTCTCTTGCTCCAAGACAGAAACAGTAGGTATATGCACTTGGGCTCCAGAGGCCTGACAGAGCCTGGGGCAACTCCCAAGAAGACAAGTAGCCCCTTTCCAGGAACCTCCACCACTGGGCTCACAAATGAGAGCTGGGTTTACATGTGTTCCTTGGGCAGGGCTGCAGAAATGTTCCTATGTGGGTAAACAGGAAATGGCAAAAGCAAAAGTAACATAATCATGTGTCACTGTAATTTAACACACAATCAAGAAAAAATACACAGGACACCTGGGTGGCTCAGTGGGTTAAAGCCTCTGCCTTCAGCTCAGGCCATGGTCTCAGGGTCCTGGGATCAAGGCCTGCATCGGACTCTCTGCTCAGCAGGGAGCCTGCTTCCTCCTCTCTCTCTGCCTGCCTCTCCACCTAGTTGTGATCTCTCTCTCTCTGTCAAATAAATAAATAAAATCTTTAAAATAAATAAATAAATAAAATAAATAAACACAAAAGAAGAAGTTCAATGCGCCCAGTGGAAACCAACACTTAAAGACATAGAGTTAATTAAGAAAACAGAATACACTTTAGAATAAGTATAATTAGTATCCACAGAGAGATGTGAGTGAATAAAAAGCCAAAAAAACATTCAGTTACAAATCTTGAAGGCATCCAGATTGGAGAGGAAGAAGTAAAACTATCCCCGTTCACAGATAACATAATCTAGAAGGTAGAAAATCCTAAAGAACAAACACACACACACACACACACACACACACACACACACACACACACACAAATTATTAGAGCTTATAAATGAGTTCAGCAAGGTTATAGGATACAAGATCAATCTATAAAAATCAGTTGTGTTTTTATACACCACATAAGAAGAATCTGAAAATAAGTCTGTATTAGTTTGCTAGAGCTGCCATAACAACATTCCACAGACTGGGTGGTTTAAACAGAAATTTCTTGTCTCACAGTTCTGGAAGCTAGAAGTCCAAAATTAAAGTTGTTGGCAACTCAAAATTAAAGTTGAGGGCTATGAGGGAAGAATCTGTTCCAGGCCCCTCTCCTAGCTTCTGGGAGTTCCTTGGCTTGTGGCAGCATAACTTTGATCTTCACATGGATGCACTATCTGCATCCCAATTTCCACTTCTTATAAAGACACCGGTCATATTGAATTAGGGCCCACTCTAATATTCTTATTTTAACTTGATTACCTCCATAGAGACTAACTCCAAATCAGGTTACATTCTAGGATACTGAAGATCAGGACTTCAACATATGGATTTTGGGAAGATACAATTCAACCCATAACAATTCCATTTACAACAGTATCAAAAATAATAAAATATTTATACATAAATTTAACAGAAGAAGTGTAAGACTTGTACACTGAAAACTATAAACATGATTGGAAGAAATTAAATAAAACTTAAATAAATGGAAATACATTCTGTGTTTATGATTGGAAGACTGAATATTGTTAAGACGGCAATACTGCTCAAACTGACCTACAGATTAAAGCAATCTCTATCAAAATCCCAGAAGAATTCTCTTTGAAGAAACTGACAAGCTGGTCCTAAAATTCATATGAAAATTCAAGGAGCCCAAAATAACTAAAACAATCTTGGAGGGGCGCCTGGGTGGCTCAGTTGGTTAAGCGACTGCCTTCGGCTCAGGTCATGATCCTGGAGACCCAGAATCGAGCCCCACATCGGGCTCCCTGCTCGGCAGGAAGCCTGCTTCTCCCTCTCTCACTCCCTCTGCTTGTGTTCCCTCCCTCGCTGTGTTTCTCTCTGTGAAATAAATAAATAAAATATTTTTAAAAAAAAAATTTTGGAGGCGAGAAAAAGAACAAAATTGGAAGATTTATACTTCCTAATTTCAAAATTAACTACAAAGCTACAGTAATCAAGATTGTGTGGTATTAGTACAAAGGTAGATACATAGATCAATGGAATTCAATTGAAGGGTACCTGGGTGGCTCAGTTGGTTAAGCGTCTGCCTTTGGCTCAGGTCATGATGTCTGGGTTCTGGGATCAAATCCCACATTGGGCTCTCATCTCAGTAGGTAGTCTGCTTCTGCCTCTCCCCCTGCTTGTGCTCTGTCTCTGTTTATCTCTTTCTCAAGTGAATAAATTTTAAAAATCATTTTAAAACTTGAATTGAAAGTCCACAAATAAACCCTCATATTTATGAGTAATTGATTTTGGAAAGGTTGCCAAGAAATTCAATGGAGAAAAGAATAGTCTTTTCAACAAATAGTGCTGAAATAACTGAATATTCACATTTAAGAGAATGGATTTGGGCCCCTACCTCAAACCATATATAAAAATTAACTGAAAACATATCTAAAACTTAAATGTAAGAGCTAAAACTATACAGCTTTTAGAAGAAAACAGGTGTGTAAATCATTCTGACTTTGGATTAAACAATGGTTTCTTAGATATGAGACCTAAGCACAAGCAACCAAAGATAAAATAGATAAGTTAGACTAGACTTCATCAAAATTTAAAACTATACTTCAAAAGACATGATTAAGAAAATTAAAAGGTAGGACACAGTCTAGAAGAAAATATTTTTAAATCGGTATACCTGATTTCTAAAAAGGGTATTTAGGATAAATAAAGATATCTTACAACTCAGTAAATAATATTTTTATTCTTTTTTTAAGATTTAATTTATTTATTTGACAGAAAGAAAGCAAGCAAGCACAAACTGGAAGAGTGGCAGGCAGAGGGAAAGGGAAAAACAGGCTCCCCTCAGAGCAGGTAGCCCAGTACAGTTCTAGGACCCTGGCATCACAACCTGAGCTGATCATGAACTGAGGCATGATGCTTAACCTACTGAGCCACCCAGGTGCCCCAGTAAATAATATTTTTAAAAGGCAAACAATCTAATTTTTAAATGGGCAAAAGATTTGAAGAGACACTTCATCAAGAAATATATAGGAAGGACTGACACACAAATGAAAAGATGCTCAACATTTTTAGTTATTTAGGGATATGCAAATTAAAACCATAGTGAGATATCATTTCCCAACCACTAGGGCAGCTGTAATCAAAAAGACTGACCATACAAACTGTATGTGAGAATTTGGGGAAACTAGAACATTCACACTGATAATGAAATTTAAATGATGCAACTACTTTGGAAAAACATTTTGGCAGTTTCCTTAAAAGGTAAACATAAATTTACCATATAACCCAAGCAACTCCACATCCAGGTATTGACCCAAGAGAAACGAAAGCCTATCTCCTCACAAAGATGTATATGCAAATGTTTATAGCAGCATTTTTCACAAGAGTCACAAAGTGCAAATAATCCAAATGTCCATCAACTTATAAGCAAAATGTAATGTATCCATATAAAGGAACATTATTTGGCAATAAAAAGTAATCAAGTACAACATAGATGAGCCTTAAAAACATTATGTAAAATAAAAGAAACCAGAAGCAAAAGACTACACCTCATAATGATTTTATTTTTGTGAAATGTCTAAAACAGACAAATCTACAGACAGA
>PITA01005716.1:0-107535 GCA_004023965.1 Spilogale gracilis | reverse complement strand
CTTGGAGGGAGGGGGGTGGAGGGATGGGAGAGCCTGGTGGTGGGTACTGGGGACACCTAAAGCGGGGAGCACTGGGTGTGGGGAATGGGGAATGAATCTTGAAACACTGGAAAAAAAATTTAGTAACAATAAAAAAAAAAAATTAAAAAAAAAAAATTAAATAAAATAAATTATTTTTTTTGGAAGAAGGAAAACCGTCATCCCAAACCTGGTGGATAGGGACAAACCCCTATGATTTCTGAGCAATAACAGAGGAATAAGAAATTGACCCCAACTATGAGAGAAATAGAAGGAAGGTAGATCAACCAGTGTCTTCAACACGTGTATACTCAGACACTTGTTCCCTTTCTCTCTCTAAAATCTAAGTTTTTAATACTGATCTTGAATTAGAAATGATTTATGGGTTAAATAAAATTAAAAAAAAAAGATTGACATTTCAACCGCATTATAAACACATTACATTCCTGTTTAAGACCATAGAAAATTTTAATTTTAACTCTGGAGGAACTCCATCTCACCGCATTCTATTATTTCAGTGACAGATGTTTCTGGCCAACCCAATGAGTCACCACATGTTTTCCTGACTATTTGTCTTTCATCACAATGAACATATCCTCAAGTAATCTTTCATAATGTCAGTCTTGCACCAGCACACTTTGACTAAACTAACTGCCATTTAAAACCATGTGGCCTCCAATTAGAAAGTCAACCAAATCACTAGGAAAATGTTATTGTTTTAAGTAGATTTTCTGGGAAGGTAAGGCTTTTTTTTCCTGAATGTATTGGTATTTTTATATTATCATGTCATATGGCAGAATAAGATTGGTCAGATATATCCACATTATAAGACGGTTTCTTTATAACAATTGACCGAGATTCCCAGAGTGCCTAATAAAGACCGAATATTAGCTCTATTTTCTATATTTAGGAATTCAATATGTAGGTTTCTTAAAAGAGTTTTTTTTTTCTTCTTTGTAAGTTATAAGTATATAATCAATACCCTTGAATAACAACTTTCATTGCTGTGTGGGATCCTCATCTCACTCCCCTGGCCCTTTCTTACATCTAACTAATACTTTGATATTATGTTTATTAGTTCCTTTCTTTAAAAATAATTTTAGCACATATGTAATTACGCTTAACAATACAGTGATTAGGTTGTGTGTGTGTGTGTGTGTGTGTGTGTGTGTGTGTGTTGTGAAATTCATATATAGTCTTTCAGGCCAAATATTTTTAACTCAATTTGATATTTCTAAAATTCATCTCATTCGTTTGTGAGACTCATTTCTTTTTTTGACTGCTATATAATACTACATGGTGATTAAACAAAAATTGATTTGTTTCTTTTTCCAGTAGATGGCTTTTATCTCTCCTAAACATTTGGTTATTCTTGTATCCTTCTGCTGGTGTACAATATACAGAGGATTCTTTAGGATAGGAATTTGCTGGGTTATGGATACATCTCTCTTTACATTTTCCACAAAACGGAAGGTAAGTTGTTTGCCAGAGTGGTTATACCAGTTACAACTTCCACAAGAGTATATGTGCTCCTGTTGTTTCATATCCATATCAACATTTGATGTTTTTCAAGTTTCTAAGTATTTGTCAGGCTAATGGGTGTGAGATAACATCCCACTGTGATTCTTAACTTGCATTTCTTAGATCACTAATGAGATTGAACATCTTTTCATATGTACGCCATATATTTATTCCTCTTTATAAGACATATTTCATGTTCTTTATGTATTTTTCAATGGTTCATCGTATCATCTGCTTTTCATGTATTGAATAATTACTCATTTCTTATTATCTTTAATGCTACTTTAAAAAAAAAGATTTTATTTATTTATTTGACAGAGAGAAAGATCACAAATAGGCAGAGAGGCAGGCAGAAAAAGAGGGGCAAGCAGGTGCCCCGCTGAGCAGAGAGCCCCATGTGGGCCTCGAACCCAGGATCTGAGATCATGACCTGAGCCAAAGGCAGAGGCTTAACCCTCTGAGCCACCCAGGTGCTCAATGCTACTTTTATCATATACTATAATTTCTTGCCTGGATTCTGATTCATTTGTGATTCCCTACACCAAAATTAACTCTATCAATTATTATGACTTTATAAGTTTTTATCTCTGCTAGAGAAAGCTCTATTCTGTTACTTTTATAGTTTAGGATTGTTTTGAATATATTTTGCCCTTGTTTTTCCAAATACATTTTCAAATATTTTTGTCAAGTTTCACATAGAACACATTTAGGATTTTTATTGAAATTATATTGGGTCAAACTGAGGAGAACTGAAAGATCATTCTACCTATCTGATCAAAAATATCTGTTTGTTTAGGTCTCTTAAATATATTTAAATAAAATTATATGACTCTTGATATAGGTGATGCCAATCACTTCTTTGATGAAATATTTAATTCATTTCAGTGTTTATTTTTGTTATAAATGGGATATTTTTAAAAATTTCTGTTTGTTTGGGTGCCTGGGTGGTTCTGTCAGTTAGCATCCAACTTGATTTTAGCTTGGGTCACAATCTCAGGTTTGTGAGGTAGAGCCTGGCATCAGGCTTGCATTAGGCATGGAGCCTACTTAAGACTCTTTTTCTCCCTCTCCTTCTGCTCCTCCCCACCGGCTCTCTTTCCCTCCCTAAAAATAAACCAGTAAACTAACAAATGAACAAACAAACATTTAAAATAAAATTTTTGTTTGTTGTAGGCATTTAGAAATGTGATTCATTTATATATTTATCTTATATCTAGTTACCTTTTAAAATAAATTTATTATTTTAAGAACTTGCAGATTCTAGGTTTATGTAGGTAATTATATCATCTGCAAATTAAAAGTTTAATTAGTTTCCAATTGTTTTTTCACAATGTTTATGTAATTAGTTTCAGGTTTTAATTTGTCATCATGAATGTGTAATATTCACATATATATTTTTGTTTTTCATCAGTTTAGAATATTTGGATTTTTTATCTTTTCAAATATTCTCTTTTTCAAATATTATTTCTTTTTTCTCTTCTTAAGAAACTGCTGTTGGAGGGGTGCCTGGGTGGCCTAGAAGGTTAAGCCTCTGCCTTCAGGTCAGGTCATGATCTCAGAGTCCTGGGATGGAGCTCCACATTGGGCTCTCTGTATAATTTCTGGCATATCTTCTAGTTCTATATTTTCTGATTCACTAAAAGTTTAAATTATTTCTAAGCTGATATTTAAGATATCTACTGAATTTTTAAATTCAAAATTTAATTTTTGTTTCACTAGATTCTATTTTTAAATAACTCCCATTATATTCTTATTTATTTTTGAATCATTTATTTCTGTAATATGTGTACATATAGCAGAACTTAGCAATTCCAATATCTGTGATCCTTGAACAAATAAGAACATCATTTTATATTTCTGTTGGTTCTCAAGTATAATTGCTTATCTTCCTTAGTACTTGGTGTTTGTGGGCTTGGTTTGGACTTCCTTTGTGGAAGACTTGTAAGCTTTTATTGTGATAACTCTTCTCTAAAAAGGGCTTGACCTTCTTTTAAATACCAAGGAGAACTGAAAGATCATTCTACCTCCCTCTCTATTGTGACTCAGCATGGGATTCTTAGACTCAAATTCCTTATAAACTATCTCTTAAGCCTCCTCCATAATTGAATTACTGTTGGCATTTTCCTAAGGATAGCACTGGTTCTCCGATGTTCACTGTTCAGTCCCAATTCCTTGATCTGGTTCCAGATTATAATAGGAAAAAAAAAAAACAAAAAACACGAGTATGATGAAGTGAGGAGAAGGTTTTGAGGAGAATTTTTTATCTCTTGTGAAACTATGCAGATCCTGTATTTTCTGCCACAAGATTGTATTTCTATTCAGCCATAATGTTGAACACAAAAGATATATATGAGAATTATTTGTTTTGACTGTAATATTCTTTTCACATTTTATTGAATACAGACTTGTTCAGAAAATTTTATTACAGAATAATAATACTTATCAAATGTTTCCTCTATGTGGACACTATCCTACACATTTTACATTATACTTAATTTCTCCAAAAAACTTATAAAAGAAGTGCAATCATTATAATTCTCCACTTACACAAAATGTCTAAATTTATGTTAAGTATCTTGCCCAAAGTAACATCTCTAGTTTCAACGTGAGTAATCTGACCCCAGAGCCGACTTCCTTTAAATATTTTAATACACTGCCTCTCTAAAACATGCATCAAAGTAGTCAAACATCATGGGGTCCTCCATTAGAAAGAAGCACCAATCTAGAGCTCATGTGCAACCTCAAACTCCAGAAAGTTTTATTGGCTTCTCAGAAGGGCTCACACCTAGACTTAGTGCTGTGTCCATAGCAACTTCAAGTGGTGGATGTGCTTCTGCAGTCCCTTAGGATTTCAGCCAGTAGATAAAGACCAATCTTCATTTCCTCCTGGTAATCAGAGTCTCTTTCAAGGATTCATTTAGAGACCCTCTCAATAGCCGTGTGAGGTTCATGAAACAACATGGTGTGTACAAGAACTTACCAAACAGTAAAAACACAGGAGAATACAGCAGGGAACTTTTTCTTTTTGTTCTATGTAACTCTACTTCAGAAAATCAAGACTATAGATGAATTTATTTATATATTACTAGTAACATACCCATACATTGGTTTAATAGAACTGCTATAACAAAGTACTACAAAGTAGACTGCTTAAACGACAGAGATTTCTTCTCTCAGTTTTGGAGGCTAGAAGTCTGAGATCAAGGTGTTGGCAAAGTTGGTGATGTCTAGGTTCTGTAGGAAAGAATCACTTTGATGATTCTCTCCCAGGTTCTGGTGGTTGACTAGCAATCATTGGCATAACATGGCTTGCAGAACAGTACCCAATCTCTTCCTTCATCTTTACATGGCATTCTCGCTGTGTACATGTCTCTGTCCAAGTTTCTCCTTTTTAAAAGGATATCAGTCATACTGGAGCAGATCCAACCCTACTCCAGTATGACTTATCGAATGAATTCATTTTATCTGCAACAATCCTATTTCCAAATAAGGTCACATTCTGACATGCGGGAGTTAGGACTTCAATATATAAATTTTTAGGGAACATAATTCAACCTATAACAGTATATACCCTTCCATTCTTAAGTGTTTCTCCTCTACCTCAGGCATCATCGTCATCGTCATCATCATCATCATCATCATCATCACCACAACTTACATTTTTAAAATATTAACATGTGTTTTATGCACCTAAGTATGTTACAGATATTGACTAATGAGTTCTTACCACCTTTTAGCACCTTTGAGGTGCTTTTGCTAAGTTTATTTGACAAAAAAGCTAAGGCACAAACTGGTTAGGAAATTTGATTGAGGTCTTAGAGCAAGAAAGGCCCACATCTGGCAATGGCTCCAGCTGATTGCTTTTAATTACTATGCAGTACCACTGTGATATTATGATTTATAATAAGAAATACATAGTTGGTCTCTGTCCCATTTCCCACACAAAGCTCCTAATACCTTTGTAATTTCCTAAGTGATTAGGGAGGATAGTGCTTAATTTTATGTTAATGGGGTGACTTTGTCACACACCTTCTGGTTACCAAGAATCAACCATTTTTAAAAAAATATTTTATTTATTTATTTGACAGAAAAACAGCGAGAGAGGGAACACAAGCAGAGGGAGTAAGAGAGGGAGAAGCAGGCTTCCCCCCAAGCAGGAAGCCCTATGTGGGGCTCATTTCCTGGACTCCAGGATCATGAACTGAGCTGAAGGCAGATGCTCAATGACTGAGACAGCCAGGTGCCCCAAGAGTCAACCTTTTGAGTAGGGTAGAAACTTTTAACCCCATGCTCTGACTTCCAGGGAGAGGAGAGGGCTAGAGATTGAATCAATCACCATTGGCCAATGATTTAATCAATCATGTCTATGTAATGAAACCTCCATTAAAAGAAAAACAAGCGGGGGCACCTGGGTGGCTCAGTTGTTAACCATCTGCCTTCGGCTCAGGTCATGATCCTGGAGTCCTGGGATCAAGCCCCGCATCAGGCTCCCTGCTCAGCGGGAAGCCTGCTTCTCCCTCTCTCACTCCCCCTGCTTGTGTTCCCTCTCTCACTGTGTTTCTCTCTGTCAAATAAATAAATAAAATCTTTAAAAAGAAAGAAAGAAAGAAAAACAAACACAGGGGTGCCTGGGTGGCTCAGTTGGTTAAGTGATGGCCTTGGGCTCCGGTCATGATCCTGGAGAGCCGGGATCGAATCCCACATCGGGCTCCCTGCTCGGCGGGAGCCTCCTTCTCCCTCTCTCACTCCCCCTGCTTGTGTTCCCTCTCTAGCTGTGTTTCTTGCTGTCAAATAAATAAAATCTTAAAAAGAAAAGAAAAGAAAAGAAAAACAAACACAGATGATAACCAGGATTTGTGACTCGTATCTGAAGTTCTGAAATGGGGGGCAGTCTTGTAGGACTGAGCACTTAAGCTTTGGGATCTGAAGCTATCTTCAAATAGATAGTGTCAGAATTGAGTTGAATTACAGGCTACCCAGCTGGTGTCCAGAGAATTGCTTGGATGTGTGTGGAAACCTCCTTAACTCATGTTAGAATTTGGTCCCAGAACCTTAACCACATTTATGCTTTTCGCCCTTCATGCAAAATTTCAGCTGTAGAAAACAGTTGTGGTTGTGGCTGGCATACCGTTACTATCTTTAAGTATGGGTCTGAGTAATAATCTCTTTTATGTGCCACTAATATTTTGCTCTGTTTTTTGGAATATAAGAGCTTTTAAAATTAACAATTTTAATATGATTTGAATACTATGTATGAAAATTATTTAACTTTGGGAGCTACTTTTTGATTTTTTAATTAAAATTAATCAAAATTTTGATTCAGGGATAGAATCATTTCTGTTTGCACTTCCCTTCAGGAAACAATATATATATTTTTTTCTTTCATATTTTCATCCTAGATTAGGATTTTATTTTCTAGTCTACTTCCAATTCTACTCATGTAAGAAATGCTTGAATTAAAAATTAGGACTCTGTTCTCTACTTTACCATAAACCATGTAATTTGCTAAAATAAAAATGGTTTAAATAAACATATTTCAACCAGAGGTCTCATAAAAACACTTAAAGTTATAGATACTGTTGTATTTTAAAATATAGTGAAAAGACTGTGAAACAAAGTTTTTTGGCTTTTTAACAGGTGCAAGTAAATTAAAACTGGAAAAAACAAAACAACTGCTTGTTTTAGGTAGAAATACTTTCACCTGAAGCAGAACTGTCCCTCTGAGCTTGAACTCTAATATGTTATATATTTCAGTGTTTCTACTTTCCTCATGACTTTTATTTCATATATTTTTCTATTATTTGCTCCTAATACCTCAAAACATATTGAAGACATTTATCACAGAATCGAAAACATTTTGCAAGTCTAAACTTGAAATTTAAACACAAAAATCAATTACCCTGTGAAAAAAGATTTAAAACTAAAATATATCAATTTACCTTTATAGAGTGATTTACCCAAACATTATTTATATAAAAATTTGTTCTATAGAAATACTCTAAATAAAATTTACTTTTTTCTATTGCATGTATAGTTTTAAGTAAAACACTAAATGTATAAATAGCTATAAGCTCAAGCTGTCATCTCATATTTCATTAATATATGTATTCATGCCAAAGTTTTCTAAATTAGAAAACTTATAAATGATGTTTAGATTTATCTTCAGAATAAATATTAAAGACAATTAGTGTTATTATAATTTTAGTTTTTGTAATTTGACTTTTTGTTTTCTACATGATTTAACACACTAATGCATTAAAAATTATATGCTTTGAGGGCACCTGGGCGGCTCAGTTGGTTGAGTAACTGCCTTCGGCTCAGGTCATGATCCCGGAGACCCGCGATCAAGTCCCACATCGGCTCTCTGCTCAGCGGGAAGCCTGCTTCTCCCTCTCTCACTCCCCCTGCTTGTGTTCCCTCTCTGTCTATGTTTCTCTCTGTCAAATAAATAAAATCTTTTAAAAAAATTATATGCTTTGGACACACTAAGCATAAAGGTAGAATTTTATGGCATCAATTAAAGAAAGGAAGTAACTGGCAGAGCTGTGAAGGAGCAGAGTTTTAGTATGTGATTGAAATCAAGCTTGTATAAATTCAAATAGGAGTGTAATCCCTGATGTGACCACAAAGAAAATAACTGGAGAATATACTTGAAAAGAAAATGTGAAGGGAAATTAAAGATTTCACTATAAAAAACCACATAAATTCTTAGAAGAAAGTAATGCAGGAAACAGGGGACAATAGAACTATAAGGTATTTTGAAAAAAATAGCAAAATGGCAGAAATACATATTTTCCAAAGCTATCTTGAAAAAGTACAAACTAAGCAAACCCAAACTTCTTTTTAAGATTATGCTGAGTGAAATAAGCCAAGTAGAGAAAGTCAAGTATCACATGGTTTCACTTACTTGCGGTGCATAAGGGGTAATATAGAGGACAGCAGGAAAAGGAAAGGAAATGGGCAGTAGGGTAATTCGGGAAGAGAAACGAAACATGAGAGACTTTGGATTCAGAAACAAACTGAGATCTTGGAGGGAAGGGGGTGGGGGGGATAGGAGAGCTTGGTGGTGGGTACTGAGGGCATGTGTTGCATGGAGCACTGGGCATGGGGCATAAACAATGAATCTTGGAACACTGAAAAAATAAAATAAATTTTTAAAAATGTACTACAAACATACTGTAATCAAATCAGTGTGGTGATGGCATAAAGACACACCTGTAGACCAATGGAATAGGATAGAGAGTGCAGAAATAAACTTTTGCATACATGGTCACATGATTTTTTGATGAGGGTGCCAAGAATATTCAAGGGGAAATGACAATCTTTTCAACAAATAGTTATGGGAAAACTAGATAGCCACATGTAAAAGGATGAAACTAACAAAATAACTAAAAATCAAATTTTAAAATATGCCAAGAATTTTAGTAGACAAGTCTCCAAAGAAGGTATACAAATGGCTGTATGTGCACATGAAAAGATGCTCAACAGTAATTGTTAAGGAAATACAAATCAAAATCACAATGAGATGCCACTTTACTTCCCTTTGAAAGGCTTTATTAAAAGCAAACAAAAAAGCCCAACAGAAAATACATGATATTGGTGAGGATGTGGGATAACTGGAACTCTATGCCTACCTGGTGAAGTTGTCAAATGGTGCAGCTGCTGTGGAAAACAGTATGGAGGTTCCTCAAAAACTTAAACATAGAATTACCATATGATCCAGAAATTCCACTTCTGGACATATACTCAAAAGAATTGAAAGCAAGAATATAAATGTATATTTGAACACCCAATTCATAGCAGTTTTATTCATAGTAGTCAAAGAGTGAAAGCAACCCAGGTGTTGCTTGCATGGATGAACAGACTCATGGATGAACAGATAGACTAAATGTGGTGTAGACATAGGGTGGAATATTCAGCCTTAAAAAAGAATGGAATTCTATGATATGCTCCAACATGGACGAGTCTTGAAAATACTATGCTAAGTGAAATAAACCAGACAGAAAAAGACAAATAATGTATGATTTCACTTATGTGATACCTAGAATGGTCAAATTCATACAGACAGAAAATAGAATAATGGTTTCTAGTTGCTGAGAAAAGAATGGAAGGTGGGGTTATTGTTCAATGGGTTTTAGTTTGGGATGATGAGAATGTTCTGGATGTGCAGTCATGATTATTGCACAACAAAGTGACTATACCTAATGCCAATGAATTGTACACTGAAAATGGTACATCATAAATTTGTTATGCACATTTTAATACAATAAAAAGTTATTCCTTTAAACATTTATCAAAATGGTAAATTCTTGTTAAAATTTTTAGGCAAAACAGAGGTGCATGAAGTAAAAAGAGAAAGCTTTTTTCCCTCAATGTACTCCTCCAAAAATTCTTTATCTTTGAAATAACATTTAAGGCAATTTTATGATATTAGCCCAGATTTCTCACGTAAAGAATACAGGCAGTGTGTAGGAAGTGCTAGTAAAAAATTACAAAAAAAATGGGACTTATAAAGAAGAAGATAAAAGTATCCATGACAAAAGAGCAATTAGTTATAAGGGATAATAAGTTTTTATCCAAATACAGGGCTCACAGAGAGCCTAAGTTCTTTCTGGATGGTTAAATAATATCTAGAGCACAGATGGGCCTTTTTGTCTCCTCGCACATGTAAAATGTGATGTGTGTTTATAAGATAATTCCTTATGGCATGGCAAAGCATTTCTCTATTTAATATAGAACTTATTTTTACACTCAATAGTTCTTTGCTCTTGAAATCCTAACCTCAGAAATCTGCCCTGTGAAAATGCTTAGCTGAATAGGTTTTTGCCATAGGCTTGTTTATTCCCATTTGTAGCTCACCAGAATAAAGCAATGAGTTCAAAAGCCAGTACACTCTTAATTGTTTATAAATCTTACTCTAGAATCAAACTTCCTCCTTAGTTTCCAACTTTTTTTTTTTAATATTCTTATCCTCTCTGTTATCCTAACTTAATTTTTTTTTCTTTTCCATTAGTGATAAGTAACCTGAGGTAGAACTTTCCTCTGTGGAACTTTTCCCTTCTACTTCAGGGGACGTGTTTATATTTTATCATAGCGTTTGGGGTTATGGCCATTGAATTATCCCTTTCCTTATACCTTTCTTTATTGTTTAGACCCTTCATGTGGGTAAAATTTATGCCTCTATATATTGTCTAAAACATATAACAAGACATTATTGCTGCACTAGATACATAATAAACCAGCAAAAAGTCCATATTGATAGCATATGGTACTAATAGATATTCTTTAATAATGTTACCTGTTACCTTCATGTTTGCTTATTGTAATTCAAAACTTATTCTACATAATGCTCCAAATCATTATTTTTTTTTGCATATGTTCTGTAGTCTCTTTAACATGATATATCAGTTTTCTTAAACTCTACCAATGTATTCAACAGGCTGATTTTCCAGCCCTTTCTTTGGTTTGACATTAATCCATGCCAAGATTCTGTTTCCTAGGATGTAATATTTTTAGAAAATGTAAAACATTTTTATCCTTCCCATTTTTATAAATTCAGGTTCTTGGAGAAAAATACAATATGATGTTGCATTTAAATTTCATAATAAAATTCCTATTATTTTGAATGATCTGGACCGGTTAATATTTTGATTTAAAGAGTTGATTTGTTTTGCACAAAGGAAGTGTGTGTTATTTTATAGTTTATTCCCTTACATGTTTGACATGATGAGGCACATCACAAAATTGGTTTTAAAACTATGAAAACTAGAATTGATGCAGGTCATGTTCCTACTCTGATTGGGAGGCTAGTACTAACCCTTGCTTATAGTAGTATGTGAGACCAAGGTTAAATCTTGTCTATATTAGTATGTGATATCAGCACTAATCCTTACCTAACTGTGTAAGTAACTTGATAACCCTCGACTACACCTGGAACGCATGGAATTGTGTGGTAGAGACTGATGTTTGCCTACCAAAGCAGCAAGAGCAGTATCACCTAGGAGGTCCTTAGACATGTAGGTTCTCAGGTACCTGACTCAAGTGAGACTTACTAAGGCAGCAATAGGAGGTTGGGTCTCTAGATCTGGGTTCCAATTAGTTCTCCACATGAACCACTGACCTACCCAACAGTTACTGCTAACGTAATTCCTGCTTCAGTTAGTAGCAACTTGCTCAAGTCTTTCCTCCCGTCATTGGGATCAAGTTATGATTGGTCTGAGCCAGTCTTGTGAATTCTATTTATTTTCACCAGGAGCTATAGGGGATAGCATGCCAACTGCTTCTGGCCAATAATATAAGAGAAGCCAGCTGTTCTTTTCTGGGAAACATTCTGCTTCTTTATAAAAGAGAGAACCAGTCTGTGAAGAAAAATCTATTTTACTACCAACACATCACCTAACCCCTGATTTCTGTGTGAATATAGTTAGTTGTGTGATGTCTGTGATAGCAGATGCCAACCTCCAGCTAAAAGGGGAAGGCTAAGAGAAATGCCGAAATGTCACCTCAGTGGTGTGATACTGCAGAGCTCCTGAGCAGACCTAGAAGTCACCTGTCCCCAAGCTCTTGGAAGGTAAGTTGTAATAAATATCCTTGTAGTTTCAGTCATAGGTAGTCAAAGGTGACTTAATTTTCAGTCTACACATCTTAAGTGATAAGAACTGTGTATACTGAAATTGTGGCAAACAGCATACCAACTGCAATGGTTCATAAAGGAATTGCCAGCTAAACGTAGTTTCAGGTGTCCTATGGCTCATAAATAATTATGAGGAAAGTACCAAATTTGGAGATTATCCAATGCCCACATTTCTTTTTTTTTTTTAAGGTTTTATTTATTTATAACAGAGAGAAACACAGGCAGAGAGGGAACAGAAGCAGGGGGAGTGAGAGAGGGAGAAGCTGGCTTCCCACTGAGCAGGGAGCCTGATGCAGGGCTGGATCCTGGGACTTCAGGATCATGACCTGAGCTGAAGGCAGATGCTTAATGACTGGGCCAACCAGGCGCCCCCAATGCCCACATTTCTGTGCCTCAGATTAAGTGAATTTTAGGATCTATGACTGAGCAATGGATTTATAATGGCATCAGGAGCATGGAGGGAAGAAGTAGGCCCATTTGTTGACTGGATATAACTCACGATTATCTTCTGGGGTGAAGAACTTGGCCACATTCTAGTAAGCAAGGGAACGAGGGAATTGAGAGAAGGTTTGGGAGGAAACTGGCCCACGTTCATGAAGAATTAGGATCTCAAATACAGTGCATAAAGATGGCAGATTTTTAAGCAAGGAAGTAACATATGTGCTATGAGAAAAGAGAAATTGTTTCTTGAGGTATTGAAAAAGGCAACTTTTACTCTTTTATTTTATACTAATTAGTATTTATGTAATTAGGTGACTCTTTTGGGGGGTCTCCAAGACTACCCATATGTTCAGTGATATGCTAGAAAAACTCAGAATTCAGCAAGGAGTTATAATTACATCAACACAGCACACAAACACAGCTGGATCTGTAAGGGAAAAGAATATAGGAGTTGTCTGGTTAAATACACATTCACCTTCCCATGCTCTCTTTCCTATCAGCAGTCACACACAGCACATTCTCCCTCTAGTTTCTAGTAGCAAAAATGCAGCAGTCTGTGTGTGTGTGTGTGTGTGTGTGTGTGTGTGTGTGTGTGATGTTTCTGCCCAGAGAAGCCCAGTTGAAGCAGGTCACATATGTCACATTCTCTGTTAGCAACTAGCAAAATTCCAAACTTCTAATAAATGTAAACAATAAATCATGTTGCATGTACAGGCACAAGAAAATAACCCTATCAGTTACGGAAAGTTCCAGAATGCTAGCTGAGAATTAGCCAACTGCAAACCTTGAAATCAACCTCTTCTAAAGATAGTAGCAAAGACTTGCTGTATTGTTTTCTGTAAATTTCCATTTTCAGGTTGATGTTGTATGTGATTTGTGTTGTAACTGAACTGTGGCTTGTATAATAAATAAGACAAATTATTGAAAAAACTTTACTATATAAGACACTAGACAAGCACTAAAAAGCTAGAATAATATATTAACTTTAGGGAGTGATATTCATTTTGCTAATTCTTAAACATTATTTTACCTAGCATTAGTGTAAAGAGGTGATGGTCATGACATTTCGCCAAGGCATTGTGTTTAAGAGGCTGATGAAAAGTAAAACCTTAACAGAAAAGTGATATGAAGTTGTCAGAACTTGAGGTAAAATATTTAAGAAGATGGAGGTACTACAAAACCTGGGTGGCTCAATTGGTTGAGCGACAGTCTTCAGTTTGGGTCATGACCCCAGGGTCCTGGGATCGAATGTCACATCAGACTCCTTCTTAGTGTGAAGCCTGCTTCTCCTTCTCCCTCTGTCTCTCTCTGCTTGTGCTCTCTTTCTCTGTTAGATAAGTAAATAAAATCTTAAACAAACAAACAAAGGAGATGAGATAGTGCTATGATGAAAACCAGTAATGTACATTTGAACTTTGGATTTTTTTTTAAAGATTTTATTTATTTATTTGACAGAGAGAGAGATCACAAGTAGGCAAAGAGGCAGGCAGAGAGAGAGGAGGAAGCAGGCTCCCCCCTGAACAGAGAACCCGATGTGGGCTTCGATCCCAGGACCCTGAGATCAGGACCTGAGCTGAAGGCAGAGGTTTTAACCCACTGAGCCACCCACATGCCCTGGATATTTTTTAAAACAAAGCTGGTTAATACTGTAAAATAGTGGTGTAAGGACTCCTCATGTTTAAGTTGGAAAGGGGATTACTATTTCCTTTATGGTTTTTTGGGAGAGAGTTGCTCAATTTGCAAAAATAATAAATGCACCTAATAAGAAGAGGATAAATTTTACTAGATGCTTACAAAGTTATTTAGTATAATTACTTTCCAGATGGTACTTATATCATGTCTAGTCAAGGCCTAAAGTTTTTGGACCATGGATACTCAAAGAAAAATTATTTTTCTCCTTATTCAGTGGAAGAAAAAGCTATTACTTCTAGGTATCAAGTATGAGAATTACAGTATAAATGATAAACTCTGATTTCTGGGTTGAGTTTGAAATTGGGCACTGTAGTAGCATGAATTAAACCCATAGCATTTCTTAATGTATCTTTATCCACTAAATCTCAGAAAGAGTCTAGAATAGCTCCAAATTCTCCAATTAAAATATTCAGCCTCAGCTCTAATTGTGATCCTGGAATATATAACACAAGTTAAGGAGACACCACCATTCATTGGGTAGTTAGTTACTCATGAAGCAACCGATAGTCAAGCACAGTTTTTCTATCACTTCATGTTTATCTGCAGCTATTCTGTATCATTTTCAAGAGAAAAAAAACCCACATTTTTTCAGTTCATCTTTTGAAAACTAATTCACAACTACAGATTTTCATGTAAGATAGAATTAGCAGTCATGAAGTGCCTTTCTTCATTGTCACTACAGATGCCACACAAAGGAGGAGAGAACAGCTCCACAAAAACTAAGAGGGGATGAGTGTCTACAAAGTACCAAGGGCTGTTGTAGCTGTTTTGGTATAGTAACCCACTTCGTCCTTACCATGACTCTAGGAAACAATATACACCCTTATTTTATTATTGTGAAAAGTTAGAACTAGACTGGTTGAAATAAAAAGCCAAAGTTCATATGGTTTTAAGTGGAAGAACTGAGACTAAGTCATAATCTTGGTCCATAGTCCAAGCTTTTGTTAACTACAATGGTTGAGTACAGAGACCTGCCATTTGAAACAGAATTTGTATTAAAAAAAAACCCATGGATATGAAGGTTAAAAATTAATCCTTGGAATAAAACAGGAAAAGGGGCATTTTTAAATCTCACTCTTAGAGAATTTGGCATGTTGGAAGTCTTAAAGTATTCTAAACTATCTTTCCACTCATTATCTCATTTTCTCACCTTTGCTACATCATTATCCAATTCATACATGAGACAACTCATAGTCCAGCACTGTTTTACTATCATTTCCTACTTACCTGGAACACAATCAACAATGTTATGGACATTAAAGGATTGTGTTCTTGTTTTACTTCATTCAAAACTATGTCATGAACGATGGATTCCCTTCCCTGCTGCCACATTTTATTAATTAATTTATTTGTTTATTTATTTATTTATTTATTTATTTATTTATTTATTTATGTATTTTAAGTAAACTCCATGCCCAGCATGGAGCCCAGTGTGGAGCTTGAACTCATGACCCTGAGACCAAGACCTGAATTGAGATCAAGAGTCAGATGCTGGGGTGCCTAGATGGCTCAGTTGTTAAGTGTCTGTCTTTGGTCCAGGTCATGATCCTACAGTCCCAGGATTGAGCCCCGTGTCAGGCTTCCTATTTCTTCCAGTTTCTCCCTCCCTCACTCCCCCTACTTGTGTTCCCTCTGTAGCTGGGTTCTATCTGTAAAATAAATAAATAAAATCTTTTCATGGAAAAAATGGTCAGATGCTTAACCCACTGAGCTACCAGGGACCCCTGTCAACTTTTATTTTCAGTTGAAGTAATATCCTTGGCACTGAAGTCCACAGTGGTCTCTCTGACATTAAAATGCTCTTAATAACTGTGGCCAACAGTAGAATCAGGTAGGAGCGAGAAGGTGAAGAACTGAATTCAGCTTTCTAGGACTACAGACTTCAGCATGCCCCATAATCACCTCCATCCTACTTAAAAATAAGCAATGATTTTGAGACTAGTGGTGGATCTAGAAATCGGCATATTTTGATTAGCAATGATCAAGGCTGATGTAGATGATTAGAGTATACTTTGAGAAATTTGCCTTAGGGCAAGGAGCTATCAAAAGTTAGAGAGGGGTTTTGTTGCCTTTGTTTTTGTTTTGTTTTGTTTTAAGTCATCTCTACACCCAACACAGGGCTCGAAATCACAACCCAAAGATCAAGAGTCACATGCTTTATCAACTGAGCTAGCTGGACACTACTAGTTTTGTTTTGTTTAGATTAAAAAACTGAGAATCCCACCGAATCATTGATGTATGAAGAGTGCTAACACTTTGAGAAAGGATTACGGTAGCCCTGACATGCATATAATCACTTCTTCAAGAACTAAGATTCATTTAATTTGCTAGGCTTGTATTCTTCCAGCCCAATACAGAGGCCATCTGAATATGGGAAGAGATGGAGCCATTAGGTAAGGGCAATGATTCAGGGACTTATGATAATCTTTGTGGAAGAAAGCAAAACTGCTAATAACTAAAGGGAAACATTTATTAGACAGCTTTAGTGTACAACCAGTGAAATCACTGTGGGAGAATATGGGGTGAGTTTGGTAGAGGAAATCACTTTATTCTACATGAGTCCAAAGAAATTTATTCTAAACACTTTCCTCAAATGGATGAATAGTATCGAGCTTGGCTAACAGGGCTCTTCTTCTATTATTTATTTTATGAGAACTCAAAATATGTATTCATTTTTTCAGTTAAGACCTTTCCTTCTGGAAAGGAAAAATATTCTCTATAGGAATGTAAGATGGAATCCTCATCAACCATTAAAGGTAGAAGTTTTATGGGTTATTTAAAAATATATATCCTTTTGAGCCTGAGTTAGTAGAACTCTTGGGATAAAGACTCGCTTTTTTCATGGCTTATCTTTGAAATAAAAATGTGATAATTCTACTTTCACAAGTGCAGCTGCATTTTTTAAAATCTCATCTGAAATCTTTCAGGTTCCCTATACTTTGAAGCACTGATTGACAAGACATTCATTGTGTGTTAAGAATGTTACCAACTTTGTTAAGTTGCTGACAGAGAATACAAGTGTCAAAGTCTGATGCCAGAATATAAAAATATCTTCAGTAAAAAATTTTTTCAAGACCCTCCATCCTCATGTTTGTATCTTGCTGTTATCTATATGTAAAAAAAAAAAAAAGGCACACAAAGCAAATATCACAATACTCGATAAAAGTATGACCAGCCTCTCTTGCAGGAGTTACTTACATGATGTCTTGTCTTAGGATGGTTAAGGTGTTAATCTTTAGAGATGAATACTTGCATTTTATTTGTTTTTTTTATTACTAACTTTTGATAACTCCAAATTCACACAAATTTTCCCTAGAGAAAAGAATCTGGCTACAAACAACTACTAGGACAAATTGATGTAAACTTCCTGAAGTACTCTTTTTTGTTTCTAGTGTTTTTTACAACTGTAATGAGGTGTAATTGAAATGTAATAAATTGTACATATTGAAAGTGTACAGTTTGGGGTGCCTGAGAGTCTCAGTTGGTTGAGCTTCAAAATGAAGAGATTTTGGCTTGGGTCATAATCTCAGATTCTGGGATAAAACCCCACATGGGGCTCTATGCTGGGCATGGAGACTGCCTGGGATTATCTCTCTCCCTCTCCATCTGCCCCTTCTCTCCTCACTCCTCACCACTCCTTGCACATACATCATACTCTCTCTAAAAAAAAAAAAATTAAAAAGTGTATAGTTAGATAAAATTTATTTTAATATTTTCACACAGAGGAAATAATTATTACAATCGAGTTAATGAACATAGTCATCACCCTAAATTTCTTATATCATTTTGTAATCCCTCCATCCCTAATCTTACCCATCCACTGCCCCATCCACAAACCATCATTGAAGTACTTTCAGTCTGTACAGATTAACTTGACTTTTAGAACACTGTATAAATGACATATATTATGTACTTTTTTTTACTAGCTTCTTTTACACAGCATAATTATTTTGAAATGCATTTGCATTAATGTATGGAACAATGGTGGACTTTTTTGTGTGAGTAGTATTCCAGTGTGTAGATACACATCACACTATGTCATCCACTCCCTTATTGATGGACATTTGGGTTGCTTCACAGAAAACTACTACAAATACTTGTTGCAACATTTTGTGTGGAGATATGCTTTCATTTCTCATGGCTAAATATCTAGAAGTAAAATGGTTGTGTCAGATGGTAGATAAATGTCTAAACTTATAATAAATGGCCAAACTGGTTTTTCCAACGCAGTTGTACCATCTTATATTTTCCCTAGGAGGAAATGAGAATTTCAACTCTTAATCTCCTCCATATTCTTACCAGTGCTTGGTGTAGTCAGTCTTTTTGATTTGAGCCAACTACTAGTGTTATGTTGTATTCATGAGACCCAGTTGAAGAATAAGAATAAGCACAGTTTTGTTCTGTTTTTTCCCTGAGCATTTGTGCACTCAAGTTCTGTGTGGAACCCTAAGAGACAAAACTTAGACATTTCCCATGGAATATCTTGTAGGAATATTCTAGGAAACAGATTACAGGAAAAAGAGTAATAGGAGATAATCTAATTTTATAGCTGCAAATGAGGATCTTTTCCCTATTCTGATGTCTTATATTAGATAGTTTCTATGTAATTCATTTGGTAGATACCATATGCTTTCTGAGAAATGCTATATTTCAGAACTAGTAAAAACTTTTCAAAACACTTGTTTGAGACTATGAGTCTCAAGCTGGGCTGAGGTATAGTTAGGTAACACATCTAATTTCACACCATTCCTGGTTCCCCTTGAGGGCCAGCTCTGATTCACAGGTGGAGACTGCCTGGAACACTGTGTGGAGGGGAACTACGGAGCCCAACGAGAAACAGTGCCAAGGTCTAAGAGCAATAGCCTCCAAGGCCAGGCAAGGCTGAGAAGCAATCCGTAAGCCCTCTTCTTGGGCAGCCCTGGAGTATGAAAGTCCCAATATGGGGCTCTCACTCCTTAGAGGTCAGAACTCTGTTGGGTCTCTTATATCTAACACAGTACCTGATGGAGAATGTCAAAAGACTATTATTGCTTGAATGGAGTCTCGATAACTATGCTGTATTTTTTCCATAGTACTTAACCACGTTTTCACATAGCATAGTATGTACCTACTACATGTATTTTCTGTATCCTCATACTAACATGTACATTTCACAGAAGCAGGAACATCTTCTTTCTTGCTTTCTTCACTGATACAATCTTAGTGCTTAGAAAAGTTCTTGGCTCATAGCAAGGAACCCAATGCACATTAGTACATTAATGCATTAATTAATTTAATTGGTGTTTTTCCATTACCTTATATGATGATTCTTATTCAGGAAATCAAACTGTAAGGAAAGGAGAGAAAGTCACGCGTAATCATAAAATAAAATCTGTATCAATTATTCCTTACCTTTCATACAGTCGCACACAGCTCTTGAACGGTGACATCCATTGTCCTCTTTGTACTTTGCTAAATAGGTTTTTGAGTTTTTCAAATGTCCCCATAATAAGACAGCCATGACCTAAAGATGATGTTTCTCCAAGTTTTTCTCATGGGAGTACCGTTCCACTTTTACCTTAAATACAAAACTTAAAGACAGAAATGCCATTAATTGACTGTTCCACCCATCTTCTTGACTACCTAGTTTGCTTCTGTTTAAGAAGAAACGACCCAGGTTTAGAAATTCTAATGTTAATCTTTACCTGCTTATTTCAGATCCCAAGTAGAGTGTCATGGTGGCCAGGTTAGGAATAGAGAAATCTTGGACAGATTTCTGGTTCAAGGAAGTTGAACCAGAATGGTTCAAGGAAGTCAGAATGAAGGAGAACTTTAGGGAAGTGGCATGTCCCTCTGAGGCATATTCACTGTCTGAGCAGCAAAGAGAAGTCTGTAAGGTGAATCTACAAACAAGTGCATCTCAACTCTTTAACCTCTCCAGGCAAGTTGGTTTTGCTACTTTACAAGATAACTTTCCCAAGTGTTTGATATGATAAATTTATTTCTGATTGACTTCTGCATTATCAAATACTGAAAATTTTAAGGCTTGATCCCTTCATCCTGGTTCTTCAGAGACACCAAGTCTAAGACAGCTTTACAATGCTTTGCAGAATTCCATTTATAAAGGATTTTTATACCAATGTAAGCATTTCTACCCATGAGGCAATGTGTGCCATTGGCCCAAGTGACAGAGTGTTGAGAGGTAGGAGTGGCATTTCATGTCACAATCATTGTCATCAATGATGTACTTTCCCCCAGCCGATGCACCATTACCAACACTGGCCCTGCAACCAACAGAGAACTTTGTGATGCTCGGCACCCCTCACCTTAGTTGGATCTGATCCTGGCTTTTGCCAGAATGTGCCATCTATGCTAACCTCCGGGAAGGTCTTGTTATAGTCAAGTCTGTAGCAAATAGTACTCAAGTCTCAAATTCTTCCTAACCCTTTGAGATGTTGAGAATTTGGTCCAGGGGTCCATTGCACTAAAATTATCTGAGGCCCTTGTGGAACACATTGCCAGGCACAACTCTAGAACAATTGAGGCAGGGTCTCTGGTAGTGGGGCAGGTAAGGAGGAATTTTTCATGTGATCTGTGCCAAAAACCCTAAGAAATAACTGGAGGAAAGAAGGATTTGGCTTAACAATGAGTGACAGGATTCAGACACTGCTTTTCTTTTTTCTATTTCTTTCATCCATACAAACATGAAAAGTCCTGCCATGCTTTCTGACACTTGTCTGATCTCACTTCTGGTACAAAGAACTAATTTCCTCTGAGTCTGTTTATACTGATGAGCTGCCCAAAAGTTCCTGTAGAAACAGTCGGTAAAAAAAAAAAATGTTAAAATTGTCCTGTTTTTCTCACTTAAGAATCCTTTGAGATCGCAAGCTATTTGTAAATATGTAAATTCAGCAGCTTATGATACGTTTCCCTCCCTCCTTTTTGTGTGTGTGTTCATGCTGAAAAATAAATCTCAGTATTTTATACTTATGAATAATTCATATGCAGTGAAAAAAATGCAGAAAGGAAGGGGTGTGCTGCTATTTCCATAAGAAATAACTCCTTAAGCTTCTGACTTGGAAGTCTCACAATATCAGCATCTGGATATTTATGGCTCTAACTATAACTGGGAAGATTACCTGCTTATGTAATAAACCTGTCAAATTCAGAATGAAGGAAAGTCTATGTTTTTCAATTAGATTTGGCTGTTGGACTCAGGATTTGTCTCTGGCTAAGGAAAGGGAGACTGCGGCAGTTAGCAACTCCCACCTGTTTTTGGAAGGTGAAATCATGGTGCTGAAACATAGGACAGCTGCCTTTATCTACTTTTTTGAGACCATTTCAGGCTCAGTTCACACAGAGAAAAATAAATATTATCAACAGGTCTGACAGAAGCTGTGAACCAAACAAGGCAACACCAGCTATGGGATTAACAGTAGCACTTTTCAGAAGCTGTTTCTCCTGTCTGAAAAACCATTACCTCCTTGCCATGTTCTGAGCACCAAGTGCTTCCTTAACTGCTTTAATTGTCTTTCAAAAAAAGGGTGGGGGACAGAGGTTGATGGAGTATCAATTCATTCATACCTTTAATCCAATTCTAGTTCAACACTTGGATTTTTTTCTTCTCCAAAGATCACTTGGATGTATTCAAGTTGAATCATGAAAACGAAGAAAAGAAAAGCGAAAAGATTCCGTAGCCATGCAGCAAGAAACTAGCACAGGAAGTAAAATTTTGGTTGGGAGACTCTTCCCCAAGGTCATCCTTTGGAGGTTCATAACTGCATTTGTGCCTTTTGCGTTCAAAGTGTTCAAATCCATAATTAAAAGAATACAACCTAACTCTCCAGGAAGATTGGCCATGGGAACAGAGATGGTTTAGGCAAGGTTATTCACATGGGAATGCTTCTTTCCGTATCCTTTCTGTCTGATTTCAGAAGCCAGCATGAGGAGGTGGTGTAACAGATTCCCTATAAAGATCCCATTAGAGTCTTAAAATGCAAATTCCAAAGTGAAGGCTCTGGTTTTCCTTGGAAAAAGAATGTGTATTCTTTATTAAAATGGGCTGATGGCCTAATGATTTCCGAGCTTGGTGTTTAAAGTACCAGGTTCTCTTGCCCTTTCTCTTGGCAAATCAACAGGGCTGACAGGCTTGGTGGCACACTCCACAACTCCACACCGTCACTGCTGGCTGGTTGAGTGCAAGGTTTCCAGAACTCCCGGCCCACCCTTTTCCATTGGCAGGCTTGTACTTTAATCAGGCAGATTTAAATACAGAGTAAGCAAGAGAACAAAGGTAATTGTCAAGATGGGTGGGCAGTTACCCCTCCTTTAATGGACCTAGCATCTTCAAACTTGGCTGGCATGCCTTAACCAGGGCTCTCAGCCACATTTGGAAAAAAATGGACTCTAGTTTTCTTCACTGTTTTTCTTTTTTTCACTTCAATATTATAATTAGTTATGGAATTATTATATAACAAGGAGCTGGGTATTCTATAAGGTATTGTGAATCTTATTCGTGTATTTCTTCCTCAACATCAGGTAGATATGGCTGATTTCACAATATGCATGTTTAAATCTGCATAAATTAGATATTATGAGAACACTGTTTTCAACTCACCATCAGGTAACTTCATATTTCCTAGCCTTGTATATTTATGTAACTACTCAAAGACAAAGGTATTTTTTTTTAACCAGGGAGATTACTAAAATGATTATAATCATCAACTATAGGTTAATTATGAATAAAAGATTTCCTTGAAGCATATTGATTATTCTAACAATGCTTTCACTTGAAGGTGTAAGGTTTTATTTAACAGAATTTTTATTAAGTTTGTATAGTAGCACCCTGGTTCAATAGTCTTGAAACACATCACTTCTCTGTGTTTTCTCATCTGTAAAACAAGGTTAGGATAGATAACCGCCAAAATCACTTTCAAATTGCATTCTCTTATGATATTAATGATTATAAACCAAGATCTCTGTATTTTTTTCAACAAATATTTATCAACACTATTTGTTCCTCATGTTTATATAATAGGTAGTAAAGTGTTTACATGTAATATTTAGCCTTGACAACAATCCTTTGAAGTGGGTATTTTATCCCAATATTGTCAAGGAGGAAATTGTCAACATTCCACAGCTCATAATTGGCCACAGAGGGACTCTAAATGTGTGTGTGTGTGTGTAAGACTTTGAGACCACTTACTTGTATGTATCTTTTTATCGACTGTCTATTATGAGCCTAATGGATTTAGGCTTAGATGGATTTGGGGATAGATATAAAGAAATAAAATGCAAAGACCCTTTCCTTGGGGAATTTGTATCCTAGTTAGAGAGACGGGACATGCAGAGTAGTAAATAACATTAAAATTGACAAGGCAAGCAGTTCCAAAAGACTGAGAACAAATGTCAAATGGTTGGGAGAGACAATAAATATCAAAAAAATTTCATCCTGTGGGTGGAAAGAATCAGGTGGGAGGCGTGTTGGGGGTGGGCATCAAACTTCAGAAATACTGCATCAGGACGTTTCAGCTCCTCAGAAAGGAACCAAGAGTGGGGTCTCAGTTTTCTCACTAGAAGGGATTAAACTTTTGCTTTTCTCTGCAGTGTTTTCCCAACCTGGAGGGAAATGATGGTTCTATAATAAAGAAAGGTTGTTGTTGATTGACTGTGTCAGTATTTTTTCTTTCTTCCTTTTTTTAAAAGATTATTTATTTGAGAAACAGAGAGTAGGGAGAAGGGCAGAGGGTGAAAATCTTCAAGCAGATTCATGGCTGAGTGTGATGGTCCATGCTGGGCTTGATCTCATGACTCCAAGATCATGACCTGAGAGGAAATCAAGAGGCAGTGGCTTAACTGACTAAGCAAGGCAGGTGCCCCAATTGTGTCATTTCTTTAAGAAGAGAATGCATACCTTTCCTTAGCACTCTGAAAATACCATAGAAGGTTTCATATTGAAGGTTCTATTGAGGTGCTGGCCTTTCACTGCTGTGGATGAAGGTAGTTGCTTCAGTTCTGTGCAAAAATTAGGGGCACAGAAGTGAGAAACCAGGCTGTCGCCCCAGAAAATCCCCAGAAAATCCACAGCTTTACATATATGTATATACATTTTTGGCACCTAAATCATGTATATAATAATGTTTATTTCAGAGGGTTGGCATTAATTCATATACTTCATTATTAAGGCATTGTTCAAATTATTGTTTAAGTTATTACAAGAAGCATGTGTTACTTTTCTAATTCCAATGACTGACATTTAAAAAACATTTCACTGCATCCTCCTGAATCTACTGACCTTTACATTTCTGAAGAACATGAATATGAATCAAAGGAATTCAGCATCCATCTTATTTTAGAAAATTCTAGGTGATATAAAAATGATAAGAAGAAAATTATATGGAAGATACTTATGGCTGGTTGCCTTAGCTGGCCAGCTCCTCAGCTTAATTCCTCAGTGGCCATTTAGTTAGGAACAGTTCCATGGCCTCAAGCTGCCTGCCCAGGCAAGCCACAAATGGCCTCTTGACAAAAGCATTTCGTTCTTAATTGGAATCAAGTGACAAAATGTGGATAGTTCAGTGACATTCAAATCAACTGTGAAGGAAGGAGCTCCTTGCACTTTAAGGATGGGAGTGAGCAACTCCTTTACACATGAAGAACAACCATGTCTTCCTATGCCACGATTTGTCTTTTGAAATATTTCTCAATCCACTTTCATTAATTATTCTGCCAACACTTTACCACCAAAGGTATTATTAGAGACGTCTTTGACTAACCTAATCTTCACAGAATGGATCTCACAGGTAGGTGTCTTTCCAGGCTCTTGTTCAATACATCCCCAAACACAGTCAGACTTTTAACCGACTGAGCCACCCAGGTGTCCCTTAAATGCTGTTTTTACTGAATTATGGAAGTCACTGGAAAACACATTTGGTCATAGAATAGAAAATTCTCTTTTGTAAAGATGTAATTTCCCCTAATTGATACAGAAATTGAAGGCACACCAATTAAAATGATTATAGGGGCTTGTTTGCTTTGTGGGATTTCAGGAAATGACATTGAAGGTAGAACTTTTTTGTAAAAAGAATCATTCAATAATGTCCAGGATTGCTCTGAAAATAAGGTGTTATAGGCACAGGGCCCTGGGTTGACTATATATTAAAGTATATTAAAATTTTACATTAATGAAGACACTTGGAAAGAAGAAACAGAAACAAATAAATGGAACTAAAGAGAGATTTCCCACCATCATATGACTATATAAAAATTTTACATATAAACACTGATATTTTAAGTAATTGGTGAAACATGAATGTAATCAATTATTAAAACTCATATAACTAACTAGCCATTTATAAAAATAAGAAAAAAAATTCTTATTGCATTTGATTCATTAAAATAAACTCCAGGTGATCAAAATTCAAATATATATTTTTTAAAGATTTTATTTCTTTATTTGACAGAGAGAAACACAGCTAGATAGGGAACACAAGCAGAGGGACTGAGAGAGGGAGAAGCAGGCTTCCCGATGAGCAGGGAGCCCGATGTGGCGCTCGATCCCCGGTCTCCTGAATCATGACCTGAGCCGAAGGCTGTCGCTTAACCAACTGAGCCACCCAGGCACCCCCAAAATTCAAATATTAAAAAATGTATCTGATATGCATTGGAAGAAATAAGTGGGAATGCATCTTTTAAGATGTTTTCTTGGGGTGCCTGGGTGGTGCAATCATTTAAGTGTCCATCTCTTGGTTTTGGCTCAGGTTATGATTCCAGAGTTGAGGGACTGAGCCCCAAGTTGGGCTCTGTGCTCAGTGTGGAGTCTGCTTTGGATTCTCTCTCTCCCTCCCCTTTGCACCTCTCCCACACATACTCTTTCTCTCTTAAATAAATAAATAAATAAATAAATCTTTTAAAAAATTTCTTGAAATAAATCTAGTACACATTATAAATAAACCAAATTTATTTCTTAAAATATTTCTTAAATACAAAATACTACCATAAGGTTTATTCATTTATGTATAATTCAATAGATTGAGAACTGCACCAATATCCTGGTGTTTTCTAGGTCCCCTACTTGTTGTGTTCAAGGTTTCCCAGGTGAAAAACTCAATCCTACCTATTCGTTACTCTTAATTTTGTTATTAAGTAACAAAAGATCTTAGTGATTTTTTTTTTACCATAGTTCATCAAATAAGAAAATTATTTAGTTTTAAAATAAGTAAATAAATACCAAGTAATAAAAGCCTGATCCCTGAGTGGAGTGGTTTTACTCTGGAACCTGGAGAGAGAGTCTAGACTTGGGGGATAAAGTTCAGGACAGGAGAAATGAGGTCAGAAGACCATGAAATTCTTGTATTTTTTTTTTTAAAAGATTTTATTTCTTTGACAGAGAGAAACACAGCTAGAGAGGGAACTCAAGCAGGGGGAGTGAGAGAGGGAGAAGCAGGCTTCCTGCCGAGCGGGGAGCCCGATGTGGGGCTCGATCCCGGATCTCCAGGATCATGACCTGAGCCGAAGGCAGTTGCTTAACCAACTGAGCCACCCAGGCGCCGCCGATTCTTGTATTTTTTTAAAAGATTTTACTTATTTATTTGACAGAGAGAGACACAGTGACAGAGGGAACACAAACGGGGAGTGAGAGGGAGAAGCAGGCCTCCTGTTGAACAGGGAGCCTGATGTGGGGCTCCATCCCAGGACCCTGGGATCATGACCTCAGCCAAAGGCAGATGCTTAAACAACTGAGCCACCCAGACGCCCCTGAAATTCTTGTATTAAGAAAGCAGAGCTGCTGGGGGCTGCTGATTAACTGGCTACAATAGGGTCTATGGTCAGAAAGGCTGGAGATGCTCTGCTGTGGTCATGGGGAGTGATCTGAGGTTATAGGGACTAGAAGCTTCTGCTGTATTTATATCAAGTCCCAGTAAAGGTTGTGGGCCCAGTCAGGTCTGCACTGGTGGCAACAGACTAGGTTTATCAGAATTTATCATGTGGCAAGCATTGCTTTGAGAGCTTTACATGTATATTAACTGCCATCAAACGAATGGAATAGTTCTGCTTATTAACCCTTATTTTTATAGATGAAAAAAATTGAGGCACAGAAAGATTCAGAAATTTGCCCAAGTTACCAGTGCTGGTGATGGAGAGATTTTTGGATTGAGGTAGTCTGGATGCAGACTCTTGGTTCATATTTATTGTGCTGCCTACTAACCAGAACAATAAGTAAGATCTTAACATGCATATGGCTACCTTTTATTCTACAAAGAGGAAGAGTGTCGGGGGCGGCGTGATCCGCCCCCCCTCCCCCGCCATACTGCAAGCCCCAAAACCTATGGTGGAGGTACCCATGAATGTACCCTGTGGGCCGGGGCAATATGTCCTTTGTGTCCCTGGGACGTGCACCTGGACAAGAGCTCATCCAAGGCGTGGAGAGCCATGCCAATCCTTATGAAGCTTAATAATTGTAGGATTGTGGGGGCACAACATACTTACTTTAAAACTTAGTAAGACCTTTACTAACATAAGTAGCTTAGATATTGCGACCTCCTGTTTGTGTGACCATTCATTCACTTCCCTATGCTAGGGAGCAATGAAACATTCTAATGAGATAGGGGTTTGCAGGAACCATCCTGTTCTCACAGGACATGCCTGCCTGTGACCAATCATTCTATAGATTAGGGTATAACAAGCACATCCTGTTTCACATGGACCCTCTAAAAACACTGTTATCACTATTGTCACTCAAGATTGATGATCTGTCACTCAAAGAAACTCTTTGCTCGTATGGTTTCCACCTGAAAAAACATGTGACTCTCTATAAAGAGCCCTGAGAACAGTGTTTTCAGGAGATCCCTACACCATCTTTGAGTTTGATTTCCTCATTCGCTGACGCCTTCCTTCATCCTCGGATTCCGACTGTTGCTGGGGCTGGCCCCCGGCAGAAGAGAATGAGGAAAGCATTTTTTTTTTTAAAGGAAAGAAAGCAAGTTTATTGACACTTGAGTGGGAGATTTTTTTCTCCTCCCCCCCTTCCTCATTCCACTCATCTGCTTCTTTTTTTCCTAGGTGTGTTGTCTGGGGAAAACCATAAGGGGTGGTGTCTTTAAATGACATTTTAGCACCATCGAGGTAGAACTCTCTGGCTGTAGTTTTAATTATTGTTGCTTCAGAGATCCTTGTGAACAACTGGCTGTGCATAATAGCAAAATGAATGAAGAACGCATGTACTGGTGCCTGTTAGTGGACAGAGTAGTTCTGATTATACAGACAGAGCAGGAACCTGCTGACAGATGGAAGTGCCCCAGGCAGCACTTGCTGTGTACGTTCCTCTATCCGCAGCTCCATCTGTCAGCACAAGTGTGTTACTATTTTGGGACTCAATTTATCCACTTGGAGAATAATTTCCAGGCTTGTTCTTAAGGTTAAAATGAAATCTGTAACTCACCAAGACTTTTCCTGCTTGCCTCTGAATTCCTTCTCTTTTTCACTAGAATTAGGAATTATTGGGGTGAGAAGATAATTTTACATTTTTGTGGGGTTGGGTATACATTTGACACTAATATAAAGGAAAAGCAATTAAAAAGAATGAGGTATCAATGCTTTCTGCAGGGAATATACTGATTTGAAGATATAGTCGGATAAGAATCCATGAATAGGAAAGCTCAGACTCAAACAGAAGTGTCCATTTCCACCACACCTGTAATGCAGCTGTGAGCCTAACTCCTAAATTTAAAAGGAATATCCAAGAAGTGAATTCCTAGACCAGTGAGGTTTTTTCTCCCTCACAGTTTAAAGCCCTAGAGGTTAAATTGACCATGACAAGGTGTCTTACTTCAGTGAAAAGAGATGAAAAATAATGTTTTATCTGTGCCCTATAAGAGTGAAGTATATAAGTATACAATGAAGTCTCACTCTAAGATTCTATAGAAAAGGGAGTTCAAAGGACACTACATGATGTACTCCAGGCAAGGTAACAGCCACGAAAAAGGTTGCCTTACTTTTGCCTGAAAGCAAACAGGTGTGCTTCCTCTTTTGAATTAACAAA
Organism: Spilogale gracilis; assembly: GCA_004023965.1. Classification (NCBI taxonomy): domain Eukaryota; kingdom Metazoa; phylum Chordata; class Mammalia; order Carnivora; family Mephitidae; genus Spilogale; species Spilogale gracilis. The sequence goes on along the minus strand of PITA01005716.1, from coordinate 78,211 downwards.
ATGAAAGGTTATAATAAACACAAATGAGCAAACGTATTTAGACCTTAGGATGAACCCATAATGATGCTCATAGTCCAAGATGATTGTCACATCTCAGACACTGGTATCAGGACTCCCATAACAGTTCTTGTAAAGTCTATCTCCTTCTAACTTTCAGCAATGGAACTCCTTAGGAAGGACCTATCCCCTGTCCACAGAGAATATCTTGTTTTCCCCACTTCTTCTTGTGTTCCTCCACCAAAATTACCTTATCTTCTCTCAGCCTGTACCTATACATCCAATTGTCCCCTAGTGAAGTTCTACCAGATTACTCCCCTCTAGAAGTTTCTGTTCCTTCACTCTCCTTCTAAACCACACAAAATCCAGGGGTCAATCAGGGGCTCCTACTATACTGACTTACTTGTGCCAGCTGAGCAAGAAGACACAGAGATGGGGTGAGGAATGTAGGGATGATGCTGTGCCTGGGAAAGATAATGGAGGAAAAATGCAAAGTGGGGCAGGAAAAGCTTTCAGGTTGTGATGTAGATCTGACATCTGTGGAAAGAAAGAGGGAGAGAGCAGAAGGGGACAAGGAAACATGGGTTGTGGTGCAGATCTGGCATAGTCAGCCAGCAGAAAAGGGAATCAGGAACAAAGAATGCCTGGTAGAAGAAACTTGCATGGGGCAGAAATAGCCAGGCTCTGGGAGCCTCCCTGTGCTCATTGTCTGGTGGTTGCCCAGGAGGAGCCCGGCATTTGCTCAATATGTTATTTCTATTATGGCTGCAGAAGGAGCTATAACTAGAGCTTGCCAGCTAAGGGCCCATCTTGTAAGTTCTTTCTTGAAGGGAGATCCTAGTGGCACACCCCCATGTTGCCACACTTAGAACCTGTTGATTGTTATGTCACACTATCATTTGTGTCTCTTGTGACTGTGCAACTTACAAGGTGTGGTAGGCTGAATGACACTCCCCCCACCCTGTAAAAGTTCATGTCTTGCTCTCCAGAACCTCTATATATGTAATAAGTTAAAGAGATTTTGCAGGTGTGAATAAATTCAGGATACTCAAGGGGACAAACAGCTACCAAATTGTGTAGAGATCATGCCTATACGTTTTGTATTGGCTCAGACAATGGCCCACTAAGACAATAGCTCTGCCCCACTATTGGGTTATAAAAGCTGGTTAATTAAACCACGTTCATCAAAAATTTTGCAGGAGTTTGGACCCCAGAACCCATTAGTGGAACTCTGTCGATCTCAGAGGGAATGGGAAAGAGGTCTTCTGCCTGCTGGGTGCCAATCACATTAGGAAATGAAATCCACTGAAGGGGACCAGAATTTGCCATCCCAAAATATGTCCTTTTGGCATAAGGATTATTTTAGGCTTATTTTGAAGACACAGCAGACACAGGAAAAGCTCTGAAAACTGAGGAGAAGTTACCTTCTTGTAAGAGAAATTTATATTTATGAAGGAAATCTCCATTTGTAAGGGTGTCTCCCTCGCTGTATCAGGAAAGGGAAGATGACTAACTCTCTGGGAACTATCATCAGTGGAAAAGGCAGAGACTTAAATCTGTACAACCTTATTCTCATTTATGGTGTTTTTCCAGGAAACCGCTCATAACTGGTTTCCAACCCCAACGTCTTTGGTCTTTAGCAGGAGAAGGTATTTGAAGTGGTGGCTTGAGCCATTCTGGGAGTTGCTCAGTTGTTCTTGGCATCTCTCTTTTGTACAGGAAGTATATGTGCTATTAACCTTGTTTTTCCTCTGTTAATCTGTCTTTTATTACTAGGGCGTCTCAACCAAGGCATCCTATACAATAAAAAAGCCCAGAATACAGTGTCTTTATCAGTAGATGCCACCAGATATAGACCACACTTTACCCAAGGAAGTAAATGCCCCCTTGCCTTGAAGCAACCACACTCCTCCCTTAGTCAATATTCAGCTACTTAGCTGTGAAGGTTAGCCTTGGCAAGCTAGTCAGATGCAAATGTGATTCTTTGTTGTGGCCACTGCTGTTATTGTATATAACCTGGATTAATAGTGTTGCTAGTAGACTCCTCAGGTTTAACATAGTTCCAGGAGATGTGCTGGAAGGAGCTCAGCCTATACATAACAGCACTGCAGGATGGCTGAGCACCAGGTATTGGCAGGTTCTTTGAGAAGGGTTTCAACCACAGTGCCACCAGGTGTGGACACTGCCCTAGAGCTCACCTCCCTCTACATTAAATGATGCCACTGGGAATGATGCTTAAATAAATTGCTTCTTCTTTATATGATGCCTTAAATTATATCCCAGGCAGAATGGCCCTTCCAATGTAACCAAATCAGACCCATCTGGCTGGCAGGTTTTTGTGCTAATGATCCTATTGTAATTTTAATGAAGCAATCTCAAGATTGTAAAATTGCCATCCACAAAATTGTCCTTACAATGAACTTATCCATGTGCCCAGAATTTGTATGAATTATGGATGGAGTCCCCATAAAGCTTAGTTACAGACCACTATCAGTAAAGCCCCTATGTGTAATTTCAACCTGAAGCCAGGCCTGTAGTATATATGCTCAGAATCTAACACCATCCATCCACTCCTGTCTTTCATGTGTGTCCATTTGGGAAGGCCACCATTGCCCCCCAATCCTAGGCTGGCTTCCACTAACCCCAAGTACATCAGTGCCTCAGATGTCACCCCAGCCCAAAAGAACAATGAGGGAGACAATGAACTCCAACCTTATTAGATATTCCAATTCCTCCTCCTCTTGCCTCAATTCCCCTTCCCACCAGAAGAGAAATGACTAAGGTGACTGTTGACCTGGGGAAAATTTGCAAAAATATCTTTAATTACTCTATCATATGGACCCTATTAGAATAGTGTACTATTTTTCTGAAATCCTAACTACTTGCGCCTCAAACCTTGCCTCAGTCAAAATGCTTGCAAAACCATAAGTTCCCTGTGACTAGCACTTTTATTTTTTGCAGTTTGACATCTCTCCATTGCAAAATTGAAATTCTTTTTAAAATTTTTTTAATTTTTAATTTTTTAATTTAATTTTTATTTTTAAATCTTTTTTTTATGGTGAAAATATTTATATTTAGATTAAGTCAGCTGGACTCAGTTTAGATGATTCCAATTTTGTTAGCAATATCCAAAGCATCATAGTCAGGAACCATTCAAATATATACCTTCTTCTTTTCATCAGGCCTAATCAAAGTGTTGACCTTGGCCACATCAATGTCATAGAGCTTCTTCACAGCCTGTTTGATCTGGTGCCTGTTGGCCTTGACATCCACAATGAACACAAATGTGTTGTTATCCTCTATTTTCTCCATGACTGACTCAGTAGTCAGGGGGAACTTGATGATGGCATAATGATCAAGTTTGTTTCTCCTGGGATGCTCTTCCAAGGATATTTGGGCTGCCTTCAGAGATGCAGAGTCTTTCGTGATGGGAACAGAGGTGACTGTGGATCTTTGTGTGTGGTGTGTGTGTGTGTGTGTGTGTGTATGTGTGTGTATGTGTGTGTGTGTGACTGTGGACGCTTTTTAGCACCGCTTTCATGGCCTTCAAAGCCTTTGCTTTGGCTTTGGCATTGCTTTGGGAGGGGCAGGAGCTTTCTTCTTAGCCTTCGGAGCCATATTAGCAAAAGCTCATAGCACTAAGTCTTATTTCACCTTTGTGGAAAGCAAATAATGTATTATAAACCACACTAGCCATCATAAGACACTTCCTCAAAAGACCCCCACCTAACTTGCTTAGATCCCTTGGTCAAGGACATTCTGCTGCTGTGTTCAGTGCTCAATGTACAAGATTATAGCTTTTGCTTTCCACCTGGTGCATTCACAGCAGACTTTATTCCCCTGGGTGATGGTTTTACTTGGAGGGCATTATTTGATCCATTGGAGCATCAATTGGAAGTCCAGAATGTTCAGCAAGGTGAAATCATATTTTCATCTCTTCACGTTCCCACGAGTTGTTCCATGCTAAGCCTTCTAAAGCCTTTTCCTCTACATACACAGGTGGGAGTCATCCAAAGAACCGAAATAAATATTGTTCTGGAAAATATTCAGGGCTCCTTATCTTCAGGTCTTTCCTCTGTAGTAACCTGCTCCCAAATGTCTTGAAAGACTTCTAGTCTCAGTCTGTCTTCTAGTCTGTGTCCTTACATCATAGTTTTGAAAAACATCTTGAAGGAAAAATCCAGAATGAATGTGGATCACCTGTTGCATTTCTCTTCTCTCAAGGACCCTAGTGTGGGCAACTGTCCAGTGCCTTCAAAGACTTAAATGGTATCACAAATATATATAGTGGATCCTTGAACAACACAGATTTGAACTACATGGGTGCACTTACGTGCAATTCTTTTCAATAAATATCATATAATACTATACCTGTATTTTCTCTTATGATTTTCTTAATAATGTTTTATCTTGTCTAGCTTACTTTACTGTAAGAATATGGTATGTAGTATGTACAACATACAAAATATGTGTTGATCGTCTCTTTAGGTTATCAGTGACTTCAAGTCAACAATAAGTTATTAGTGGTTACATGTTGGGGGAGTCAAAGTTATATGTGGGCTTTCGACTATGCAGGGTTCAACTCCCCTAATCCTGTGTCGTTTAAGGGCCAGCTAAATAGTCTGGTGTCTTAATTGCTTGTGGCAGCATGGCAGCTCAGATATCAGCTAGTCTACCAGCACCAGAAAGGAAACCCTGCTGCTACTGGCTTTATCATTCTCATTTGTTCTCCTTTGCATAAGTGTATGTGTCTATATTCATGAAATTGTTATAAAGTTATGTTAGCTTTCTTAAGTTTTTAAAAGCCAGGCAAGCAAGGATCTATTTCTTGGTATATGGCCCAAGAATTCAAATTTTCATGTGTCAGTATCATCTTGACTGTAGCTAAGTTTCTGTGTAGTTTTTTTCCCATGAGTTGATCTTTAAAAAGGTCTCTGGCATTCAGTCTTGTAGGATTTATTTTGAATCTGAATGTAGGATTACTCATATACTGCTATTGAATCTCACCTTATTAATTTTGTATCAAGTTTTCCTGGAGAGGATTTTCTTAAAGCTTAGTCTACCTGCCATTTGTTGAAATATTTTGCTAATACTTACATAAATACAACCATTGATTCTAATTTAAAACAAAAATATAATTTTCCAGACCAACATGGGATTAGTTTCATTAGTAATAGGAACTGAAACTTGGCTGTCCCCAAAGGTCTATGGAACCTTCATTAGCACTAAAACATGCCATTCACAATTTTAGCAAGTGTTATTTCTGTCTGAGTGTAAGGTCAGATACCTGATTGATAATGCTAAGGAATGACAGCAGAACAGGGGTGAGGCAATTAGTGACTGAAAACCATTAAAGTAATTTGATGTCATAGATGAAATTAACTTTGAATTATTAGAAGTCATTAAAATGATTTAGATCTAATGACTCTTTTAGTAGCCTAATTCTGTCCCTCCTTAGGAGCAACAAAATGGTCACTTAAAGTATACAATTTGATGTGATGAATGTTATTGTACTAAAATTTTATTAAATTAATAAATATTTATACAAAGTTTAATATCTACCAAGTACTTGTGAGTCTTGCCTTAAGAAGTACTGCAGTGTTGGAAATAAAAGAGATATAGGACATGTTATCTCATAAGTATATTAGCTTTAGTTAGAGAAATGTAGTGATATTATTATCTCCATTTTGAAATAAACTCTTTAGAAATAGAGGTTTATTTATAGAATCATGAAAATAGTTTTCACAAAGAACTGCTTAAAAAGGTACATAGAGAGCAGATAAAATTGTATTCTGTATATGAGTGATCTACTTCCTCACTAAAAATGATGGAAAACATAACTTTTGGAAAAAGTATTACAATGTGTCTGGGAGGAAAAAAAATTTCTAGACTGTCTAAGATTCATCTGTCTTGTCTAAGAATTAAATTGAGATGAGATACATTAGATTAACTGGAGTAAATAAAATATAAATATGTGTGTACAGGAAATCTACATAAAAATGAGAGGACAGGCAAAATTAGGTATGTTATCCTGAACTATGGAGAAAGGAGTAGTGATTGGGGACTGTAAAGAGAAGGAAAGCAACTCATAGGAAGATACAGATGAGGAAAAGTTTGGTAAACAGATGTTTTGCTGGAACATCCAGAAATAATGGGACATAGGGAGGGACTTTTCTTTTTATAAAGAGACTTTGCTAAGTTCCTCCCTGTCTATCACACCCAGCTCCTGATATATTATAGTAATCTGTGGTGATAGCTCCCTTCCTTTAGCAGATCCTCCATCTAAATTCTTTTAGGCAGTTATGGGGAAGGTTAAAAGTTGTTCCTAAGCCTTTGGTTTCTTAAAAATAATTAGCCTCAAATAATCCACATGCCAAAGAGTCACATTTTGGAGTGGTGTTTCTTTCCCCCTTTACAAATAAAAGTTGTAAATAAGAAAAATGGTGTCATTTATTGCTTGCCACTTGCCAGGATATGTTGAAGTAATATAAACATTTTTCAAAAGAGGGAATTGTCTCAGGGCATACAGAGATTCAAAACCAATTCTGAATGACTGCAAAGCCTGCCTTCCTAATCACAATGTGCTGCTTTGGTAATGATCTATTTGCTTTCTCTAAGACAGTGGAATTTTGCATTCTCTACCCACTGAGTGATTTGTTCAGCTCATGTAGCCTTTTGCCTCTCATAGTCATTTCAGGGCCTAGCTTGTTTCAGAGAACATTTCACAGTGAGAAGATCTAAATAAGGAGCTCCTTTGAAATAAACTGATTTTAAAGGGAACTATAGCTCATTAATTTCTTAGATGGCAACACTTTCACTTAACTACCAATTAATTTGACGATTCTTGTGAAATATGTCAAAATCCATGCAAGAAATGTGTTTCTTTATGCAAACAGATTGCAAATGTCATGAAATTTGATTCTTGCATGAAATTAGCTCATGAAATTTAAGTAAGTACTATTTGTCACAGACTTTATTGAATTAAATGATTGTTGCTGATTGAATTCACATTGTCTTCAGTGATGTAAACTTACTGTTTTCTATTAAGAGATGGTGTTTAATTTTCTATCTCCTGTGATATCTGGGCAGACTCTGAAATTCCTTTGAAGAAAATAATTGAATAAAGTGAAAAATGCAATTTTTTCAAAGCCCTTAAGAAGACTGGCAGCTTTAGCTCCCTGCCTCTTGGAACACTCCCCCTTAGAACCCATCTTCCCGACACTGTTAGAAACACAAGTTCATACAGAGACAGTGTGTAGGACATCTGGTCAACAGCTCCAGTTAAGCTCACAGATCTCCAGCAAAAGCAGACAGCCATATGAGTGCACCTTCTTGGACCTTCAGCCTAGTCTACCTTTCAGATGAGCACAGCTTCATCTGCTATGTGATTGCAACTGTGTGAAAGACAGATACAGATGAGAACCACCCTGCCGGGCCCAGTCAATTTTCAGAAACATGACATATAACAATAAATTATCATTTTTAAAGAAGATTTTATTTATTTATTTGAGAAAGAGAGAGTACAAGTTGGGGGAGGAGCAGAGGGAGATGCAGTTTCCCCACTGAGCAGAGAGCCTTGGTGTGGGGCTACATCCCAGGTCCTAGGGACCATGACCCAAGCTGAAGGCAGACACTTAACCAACTGAGCCACCCAGGTGCCTCAATAAATTGTCATTTTAACCCAACAAGTTTTAAGATGGTTTATTATGCAACAATTCATAAGCAGAATATCCATAAAGACTTTTTAAGTATTTTTTCTCCTATAGCCCCAAGGTATATTTGAATGGCTCTACTTATGCAAGTGCTTTGTATAAGGCTATTTATATAAGAAGTCTAATTTTAAAGTAGTAACATGAAGTGGGTTACTATTCTTATCTTTAGTAGATGTGGAAAATAACTGTAGAAAAGCAATATCAGTTAACCAGTTTTAAGCACATAGTACTTAATTATATGCTATATTTATTTAAAGATTTAAGTAGCTTCTAGAGGCCTTAGACTCTGTGACCTTAGAAGAGATTTCCAGGCATCAGTATTTGAGAAAAGACATTATGCCTATAGGCAGTGACAGTTTTCTATGTCTGTTTGTCCTATATTATTTAGTTATTTTTACTTTTGTTTAATTTACTATGTGATTTCATCCTCTGATAGACATTACCTGATATATTCCAGTTATCATCACTCCTAGAGAACCATGTAAGGAATTTGTGTTTCCTATCCTTTCAGTTCTATGCTTTGCAGATCTAGTCATCCTTGTTCTCAGAGCTGGAATGATTTCATCAAGGAACACAGAAAGAGTTTCATCAAACTATAAGCTATGGATGCCACCTGGTTTATTTGAGCTGTTCCCCAAGAAATCAGAACACAGAAAGGAGTCACTATTTTTACCTACAGTATCCACTTGAACCTCTCTTGTTCTTGCCTAACAAATTTTGATGGTAAAATTTTATAGGGTAGTCTATAAGCTGGGGATCATTCCTTTTAGTCACTCAAGTTTTGAATTGTCTCACCTAGAAAGCCACCTTGAGCAGCAGAAGTGTTAGGCTAGCTAAAGTTGAGGGGGATCCGAAATGAGCAGAAGAGAGAATGATGGGTACCAGATGAAGCACCAGAATCACTAACATTCTTGTAAGTTTCCCCAGGAAAATCAGTCAACCAAAACCCTTAAGGAGGTGAAGGAAAAACAAGTAGATCCAAGTGATACGAGTGTGACTATAGCAGATGCTGTTCTGTTTGATCTAGATTCCTCTTCCAAATCTAAGGTACTCATTTCCCCAGCTTCCAGAAACATTGCCTGCTGATGGCTCACAGCTGAGTCTATCCTCAGAAATTGCCCTTGGCTTAAAGGAACTACCTCATCAAAGTTATACTTTCTCGCTGAGGACAATCCATACATGATGGCTGGTCAGTGTGTGTGGCCTACTCCATTGACTAAATTCAATACTCCTCTGAATTGCATCTCAGCTACAAGCTTCCCTTGAGATCAGCCAAAATCTTTGCTACAACTGCATTGAAGTATAACTTCTACTTATGAGAAATCCAGCTTTATGCAGTCCTTCACATGTGCTATTCCTGAGAACACTCATCTGTAAGCTTCTTTCATGCAAAGAAACTGCTTACCAAAATCTGAAATAATCATATGTCATCAAGAGCATCCTTGTTTATTTATCTGTTTCAAATTAGGGTTGATATACTGCAATACTAGTGAGCAAAATATGGAAGTCACTCCCCACACTGAAGTGAGGCCTAAGCATTCTGGATTAAGTCATATTGATTGCTTGTTTTATTGAGCAAAGTTGTATTTAGAGCATCTAAAGTAAGATAAATATTACTCACTAACACCTTATGTCCAGTAAAATTTAAGAGTTTCATTTTCTTCATGTTTTTCTCCTCTCACTGAGGTGTATAATTTAATTTGATTAAGTGGACATTCAAATAAGCTGGTTAACTTCATTCCTTCTATAATGTGATTAAGTTTCATGGCTGGTTAGCTCAGTAGACAAGACCCAATGAGTCTATAACATATGGTTAAATTTCTCTCGAAACTTATAGTAACTACCAGATCTCTTTTTCAGAGATGACACACTCATTTCCCTTCCCTGCCAACCTCTGGAAATATTAACACCCCATACAACTCCATCCCTCACTGGGAATTTCCCTCAGCCATAAGGAGCTGCTTCAGTCAGGGCTATAGGTTCTCTCAGGAGGAAGCTTACTGATAGTGACTGGCCAATGCAAAGATACAAGGGTCCAGCCACATTTTCTTAACTTGGGGCAATAGTATGCCAGCCTCAGAGCTCCCCATGGAATTGGCTAAAGCCTTGGTTGCAACAGAAGTTCAAGTCACCTTTACATCTACCCAGTCTTACCTTTCTTACTTCCTCTTAGGTAACATCCAAGAGGACCTCCCAATAATCCATTTGCGTATAGTTCTTGTCTCAGGGTCTGTTTCTAGGAAACCCAGTTTAAGTCAGGCAATAGGACCCGATGATCCTTGTTCTGTCACATGGCCACAAACTACATCTGTAAAAGCTCGGCTAGTTTTCATATGAAAGCTGAGAGAGATGCAAATTTGTCTTCTGCCATGGCATCTTACTCCTAAGGCAAGCAGGCTATTCAGCATATTTCTCAGAGCAAGAGAACAGAATATAACGTCTACTTGCACCATAACATAATTTGAGGGACATTAACAATGAAACATTATTTGACATTATTATTACCACACTGCATTTGTTTGCCAGCAAAGAAATGTGGAAAAGTAATCTTAAATTGTTGGTGCAGCAAATGCAAATGCAGATTCCAACACCTACTGAAAGTTTCCAACATAGAAACTGCAGAAAATAAACTGCTATTTTAGTTTTTCATCCATATGTTGGGCAAACTAAGGAAAAAGTTGTGAAGTAGTAAGTTTAATGTGTAGTAGAGATAAAAGATTAAGAATTTGGGAAAAGGCTAAGCTCAACAATCTTTGCCAACATTCCAGGACTCCATCTTCTACTGACATATTTATTATTTTCTTTGTTCTTGTTAGCACCCTAATGAAGTTATTCCTACTTTTATTTATTTTTGTAAGATTTGTTTATTTATTTATTTGAGAGAGAGAGAGAGAATGACAGTGAGCAAGAGTATAAGTGGAGAAGAGAGGGAGAAGCAGGCTCCTGGCTCAGCAGGGAGCCCAACGAGGGGCTCCATCCTAGGACCTTAGGATCATGACCTGAGCTGAAGGGAATTGCTTAACCAACTGAGCCACCTGGATGCCCCATTCCTACTTTTAAAATGTTTGCTTCCCAGGTGAGCAGGTTACACAAAAGAGTTATCTCTTCTCAAACATGATTTGTAAGGGTGTTCAGAGCAAGAGGTCACTGCTTTGTGGTTTTTGAGGTTTGCCAGATGAAGTGAGGAATGACATCTACAATGTTGCACTGATGAATTCCACTTTATCCAGAATCTTGTTGGTTTGTCTTCAGTGGACATTCATTCATCATTCTGACCTCTGTGCCCTAGAGCCAGGAAATTAACTCTCATCCCTACTGAGCCAAGGAATAAGATAAGATTCCAGATCTGTTTTCCTACTGGAAGCACAGTTTGAAGAACCAGAGATGTGTTAACTACTGCACAAAGATTATATCATTTGATCCTTACAACATCTCTTCTGAGATGTGTTAAGAGTATATTTATAGTTAAGAAGTTTGAGATTATGGAATGTAACACAATGAAGTTATGCTAGTAAATGTGAAACCAAAATTTGAACCCATGTCTATTAGACTCCCGAGGTTATATTATTATTCACACCCTTAGAATGTGTTTCTCCCCTATCTACAGAATTTAGATTGCTTTATGACCAAGAAGAGTCCTTGAATTTTTCAAGTAGGAGAGTAAACCAATCAGTGTAATGATTCAGGGGTACTAGTCTTCCTAAAGTAGATAGTTGGATAGGGGATGGAAAGAAGATTGTGAAGCTTTTTATAGTTGTTCACATATAAGGTAAAAGAAACCCCAAAAACTTAGATTGTGATAGTACTGACAATGGAGAAGAGTTGGTGGACATGAGATATTTCATCATGCTGATTAAATGGGACCTAAATGGTTGCACTGTGAGTAGGGCAAGTGAAAAGGGGTTATGAGGTATGTTGCATCAAACAGAAATGGGGAACATGATGATAAAAACATAAATTATTCTTTATACATTTTGATTTTGGGATACTTCATAGACTTCCAGAGGGAAATTACTGGTTAGTTGGAAATTCAGAGTGATAGTAACAATTTACTTCTTAAATATCCTAAGCTTTTGCCATTTTGATTAAAAGAGAATTGACTTTACGTTTAAGGCAGGTAACAGGACTGGTATAACAACCAACCACATAAATTTAATCACACAGGAAATATAAAGCCTGATGCTGATCTGATAAACAATTGAGCAGTCATCCAGAGTTAGATGACTTAGATTTGAATGATAAAGCAATGTGACCAAAGGTCTTTGAAGTCTAATACAGAAATATGGAAATCTAGAATCTGGAGCACTAGAGACGATTTTCAGTTTTCTCTGAGAAAGGATAAGAGCCTTAAATAAAATAAATATTTTTTGAAATAAAAAATGAGATGTGACAGTTATGGTTCTTAGCTCAGTTTCTAAAAGCTATATCCAATGTTAAAAAATCAAGCAGATTTCTCATATACAACAGTGTAATTCCGGATTTCCTCTCCTCCTTCCTAAAAGTAAAAAATGGAAATCTGATTATACTAGGCAAAATTTATTTTACTTAGCCGCCCCTGAGTAAAGGAATTTCCCTTGGATGAGCCTGGGGTTCACCTTTCTATCACAGACCTCATCATTCTCTACCTTTAATGGCTGCCTTCTCTCTCTCTCTCTCTCTCTCTCTCTCTCTCTCTCAACCTTACTAGTACATGCTTATTTCTTGTAGCCATGTGAATTTAAGATTCCAGTTTTAAGATAAGGATAAAATATTCCGGTTGATTAAAAGCCTGTAAACCACATTTACATGAAGACAAAAAAAAAGAAAAAAAGTTGTGGCTAGTGGAAATACTGTATTGTCTAAATGTATTTGAGTGAAGATAGACATAAATGTGTATCATTGATAACTGATACAAAATAGTTACTATAATTTAGGTCATTGAAATGTCAAGAAATAAGTAAAGCCTGCACTAGTGTACAGGAAAAAATGCAATTACTCTAATATTTATAGTATAACTTGAGCTTAACCTTCAAGTTATAAGGTTCTATATAGTTCTCTGACTTGATAACAATATGTTCCGGTGTAATTACAAATCACTCCCACCAGGAGATTTTTAAAGTCACAGCAGTTTACTTCCAAATGGCCAAAATTCAGTGTGAACTGTAGTGTGCTGAAACTAGAATTGCTTTCAACCTAAGTTTCCTTTGTATTGACAGCAAGAGGGATATTTATTTAACTAGAAATTTCCATTTCCATGATGTTAAAGCTCAGTGGTTCCAAAAAGTGCAGCAGGTGTAATAGTTCTCTTTTGCTCTTTGTCACCTTGATCCACTCTAGCAGTGTTGGTTTCTCTTATCCTTTTGTCTTCAAACTTCTTCAATCTGGTTAATGTTTTTCTTTTATCATGGACATATATAGTTCACACACCATAAAATCCACCCCTTGAAAGTGTACAACTCAGTGTTTTTTTTTCTCCTTATATTCACAAAGTTTTACAATCATCACCACCATCTAATTTCAGAACATTCCATCACCCTAAAAAGACCCTCTGTAACCCATGAGGCGTCACACCCCATCTTCTCCCCACATCCCTGGCAATCATAAATCTAATTTCTGTCTCCATGGATTTCCCTATTCTGGACTTTTCATACAAATGGAATCATATAATATGTGGCTTTCTGCATTTTTTTCCCCTACCAGCTTAAAGTTTTCAAGGTTCACCTGTGCTGTAACTTGCATCAACACTTCTTTTCATTGACAAATATTATTGTGTTTCATGGATTTACCACATTTTGCTTTATACATTCATCTGTTGATGGACATTTGGGTTGTTTCCACCGTTGTGTTTTTAGGAATAATTTTGCTAAGAACATATGTGTATATGTTTTTGTGTGGACCCATATTTTCTAGTCTCTTGGGTATATACTTAGGAATGGAGTCCCTGGGTCGTATGGTAACCCCAATGTTTACTTTTGGAGGAACTGTGAAACCAAGGTAGCTGCATAGTTTTATATTTTTACCAGCAATTGGGGGGGGGGTGTTCCAATTTCTCCATATCCTCACCAACACTTAATGTATGTCATTTTGATTAAAGCCTGTACTGCAGGTATAAGGTCATATCTCATAGTGGTTTCAGTTTGCATTTCCCTAATGCCTAATGATGTCAAGTGTCTTTTCATATACTTACTAACCATTTGTATATCTTCTTTGAGAAGAATGCCTATTCAGGTTCTTTGTCCACTTTTTAATTGGGTTTTTTAATTGCCTTTTTATTATTGAGTTGGAAGTATTCTTTCTGTTCTCTAGATCCAAGTATTTTATGAGATATATGACTTGAAAATGTTACAATTGTCACCCATTCTGTTGTCTTTTCATTTTCTTGGTAGTATTCATTGAAGTACAAAAGTTTTACATTTTGATGAAATCTACTTTATTTTTCCTTTGGTGGCTTGTGCTTTTGGTGTTGTTTAAAGAAGCTATTGCATAATCCAAGGTCAAGAAGATTTATGTCTCTGTTTTCATTTACGTTATTAATTTGAGCTAGTTTTGGAAAATGATGTCAAATAGGGAATCCACCTTCATTCTTTTACACATGATTATCTAATTTTTCTCACACAGTTTGTTGAAAAGACTGCTCTCCCCACTACATGGTCTTGGGATCTTTGTTGAAAATCTTTTGACCTCAGATATACAGGTTCTTTCTTGACCCTCAATTCTATTTCTTGGTTTATATGTCTATCTTTAGGCCAGCACCATATTTAGCTGTGTGTTTAGAGAATGGTTGAAAGAAGTTTTCAACACTGTGAGCAGGAGGTCACAGATTTCTGTTTAACAAAGTCTGATAAAAATAATCAGATCATGGCAAAAATTGAACAAGAAGATATTGCGGAACAAACTCCCTTGTGTTTTCATAGCAACTATAGAAGCATATTCTTATGTAGGCCATAAGAATCCCTGGATAAACCCCTTTATTTAACCTCAGTGCTTGGCTGAATATATATGGCTACACATGCAGTCAGCCAAAGTAAGATGATAGCTCCCAACTGTTAAGATAGTGACATCAATTTATTTGAAATAATAACAATGTTTACTTAGTGGATGAATGAATGTTAAACCAGGGAAAGTACTAGAAGTAAATGTAGTTAATAAAATCTTAAAAATCTATGGCATTAATGATTCTATTCTAAGTCTGAGAACAATTTGCATATATTGGCATTTAAAATGGGTAGGATAATGGGCCTAAAAAAATGTCTTAACAAATTAGCTTTACGGTTCCAGTGTAAACTCTGATTTTAAGTTTGTGATATTTAGTTAAAAGGTATGTAAGGATTGTACTAAATTTATAAATGATATTGGAATGATGGAGGAATTTGAATTCTACAATTGATTTAATTTATGAGACTTACTGTGATTTTTTTTCTTTTTTAATATTGACAGATTTTGCTTGGCAATTCAGGATGGAGGAAATGTAAATTAGTTATAAGTAGAAACAATTAATTAAGGGGATTTAGTCCACTTAACTTGAACTGATAAATATTAACCAACAACACTATTGAAAGTAACTGTTAAAATTTACTAGATTTATAAAAAAATTTAAAAATTCATTAAAAAATGTACTAAATTTATACATAGAATACTATATGCACAGTGTCCTCTAGGCTCAAGGAAAATTAAATTTTTGAATTTGTAACAAATAAATTGAACATTCATTTAAAATCCTAAAGGTTTTAAAGTTTCAGTTACACTAGATGAATAAATTCTAGAGGTCTTCTATACAACAGAGTGCTTTATAGTTAGCAATGCAATATTGTACAGTTTAAAATTTAAAAGTGTAGATCCTCAGGCTAAGTATTCTTACCACACACACAAGATGAAACCCAAAACAAAACAAAACACCAAAGGACACAAGAAAATTTCTGGCAAATGTCAGGTATGTCTGTTACCTTGATTCTAATGATAGTATTCTTGGTATTTGCAAATGTCCAAATTCATCAAATTGTACATATTAAATATATGCAGTTCTTTGTGTATCAATTTTACAAAGCTGTTAAAAAAATCCCAAACAACAAATAGATTTTTCTGTATATAAATATCACATGTGAACATGAAAATATAGTTGTAAAATTCTCCTGTATGATAACTTTTATTCCACTAAAGCATATTTAAGATACAGACTAAAAATAATGAGCTCTACAATTTTTATTAGTAACACAACAAATGAAAAATACATATTTCTCTGTATAATATATAGTAATAATATAATAAATACATCTGTGTATTTTGAGTGATCAATGTGTTTCTGCTACTTTTAAATGTTTCTATTACAATGTTTCTGTATTTCCAAAAGTACAAATATTTCTATTCAATATTTTTCAATTAGTTCACTCAAGAGGCATTAGCTGAATGCTTGACAGGTGTGAGGACTGAAGACAAAAAAATAAGGCAGTCATCCTCAGCATAGTACTGAATCTGACAGAGGAGTAACCTGAGAATTTGCTGTTCACCTTTCTCTCCTTTCATGACACCATCATAAGGGAACTGTTAGAGATTGGTGTTTCAGGATTATAGCAGATTATGACCTCAATTTGCTTCACCTGTTAACATTTTTCTGCACCATGTCCAGTAGAAGAGAGACTGCTCACTGTATAAAGACCTATCTACCATGTTTTAGTGCCTTTAAGATTCATCTGACAGAGGCTGAGCCAGGAGTCATTATGAAAGTAATTAACACTTGGCTTGGCTTGGGCTCTGAGCAAAGTAGACTAGCTTTGCTGTGCAAACTGTCTTTAACTTCTTAGTTGCTGGATTGCAGGGAGAATCTGAGAAATGGCTGGCTGACTAGGGTAATGATGGACACTTGGATTTAGGAGGGATGGTATTTGCCAACTGTTACAAAAGTTTTTAAATAGTGTAACAATAGGATGTTAATAACTTGCATTCTGCTAAAGTGTTGCATTTGATTTCCTGTGTCAGTCCTGGAAAGCCTGCGAGGGCAGCTCACTGTGGCTATTTTTTTGTTTGTTTATTTGTTTGTTTTAACATTTTATTTATATATTTGACACAGAGAGAGATCACAAGTAAGCAGAGAAACAGGCAGAGAGAGAGAGAACGAAGCGGGCTCCCCAGCTCGATCCCAGGACCCTGAGATCAGGACCCTGAGATCAGGACCTGAGCTGAGGGCAGAGGCTTAATCCCCTGAGTCACCCAGGGGCCCCTGGCTATGGCGGTGTTTGAAGTGAGGCGGCTCCCTGGCTTTTCTGGTTTTCACAACAAGCTAGAGATGTTCAAAGCTATACTTTTGAGTAAGAAGCCTTATTAAAAGGAAAAATGATTGAAAAAAAATAACTTGCATTCTGGCATGCTCTAGATTACAGATTAGAAATAGATTGGAAATATCCTAAGGGCTCAGTCGTTAAGCAACTGCCTTCTGCTCATGTCAGGATCCCAGAGTCCTGGGACGGAGCCCTAGGGCTCTCTGCTCAGCCAGAAGCTGGCTTCTCCCTCTCTCACTTCTCCTGCTTTTGTTCACTCTATAGCTGTGTTTCTCTCTGTCAAATAAATAAATAAAACCTTAAAAAAAAAAAAAAAAGGAAGTATCTATGCTATTAGGCTTAAGAGTCAGGTTTTATTCCTCCAAACTCAGGCATGTGAGCCTTATAGAGAGCTTTGTTTTTAATAGGAAACTTCTTCACTCACTAATGCCACCCAAAGAGGTTAGAGTCCCACAGGAATATAATTAAGTATGAGAAATGGCACTGGTATGATGCTAGTGGGTAAAAGCTGATATCTATTATTAATAACTAATATTTAATTTCAATTTTTTAAAAATTCACATACTGAAAATTCACACTTTTGATGTTGAGTTTTATGAATTTTTTTTTTTTAAGATTTTATTTATTTGACAGAGAGAAACACAGCCAGAGAGGGAACACAAGCAGGGGGAGTGAGAGAGGAAGAAGCAGGCTTCCTGCCGAGCAGGGAGCCCGATGTGGGACTCGATCCCGGGTCTCCGGGATCATGACCTGAGCTGAAGGCAGTCGCTCAACCAACTGAGCCGCCCAGGTGCCCTGAGTTTTATGAATTTAACAAAAGCATAGAGTCAGGTAACTACCAATACAATCCAGATACAAAATAGTTCTTTCAATAAAAAAGATTGTTTCTCACACTCTTTGTCTTCAAATTTTACCTGTGTCCCTTACTCCTGGAAACCATTCGTCATTAGAGATTTTCTTTTCCAGAATGAAAGCCTACACTATGTAACCTTTTAAGTCTGGCTTATTTCACATCTATGTTCTTATATATATCAATCGTTTGTTTCTCTCTATTTCTGAGTAGTATTCCATTGTATGAATGTACCAAATTTTGTTTATCCATTAATCTACTGAAGGGCATTTGTATTATTTCTGATTGGGATTGATAAGTAATGCTATTATGATCTTGAGTATATGGTTTTGTATAAGCACGTTTTCATTTCCCTAGTGTAAATAACTACCACTGGGATTACCAGGTTTTATATATGCACAGATTTTATGATTAATTTGCCAAAGGGATTATTTTCCACAGTGACTGTACCATTTTGTATTCCCAAAGCAATGTACAGAATTCCATGTGTTACAGATCCTTATCTGTACTTCATACTGTCATCTTTAATTTTTATCTTTCTTTTGAGTGCAAATTTAATTTTTTACTTTTTAAATTTTATTTTATTTTTTTAAAAAAATTTTAACTTGGGCGCCTGGGTGGCTCTGGTCACGATGTTGGAGACCCGGGATCGAGCCCCACATCGGGCTTTCTGCTCGGCAGGAAGCCTGCTTCTCCCCATCTCAGTCCCTCTGCTTGTGTTCCCTCTCTGGCTGTGTTTCTCTCTGTCAAATAAATTAAAAAAAAAATCTTTAAAAAATTTTTTTAACTTAAATTAATTAATTGACATATAATGTATTGTTTGTTTCAGTGATACAAGTCTGTGATTCACCAGTATTATATAATACCCTGTGCCCATTACAACACATACCCTCCCCGATGTCCATCTGGGTGATGGACATTGAGTGCAATTTTAATTTATATTTTTCAATGGCTAATAAAATCGAACATATTTTCATGTACTTATTTACCATCTTTATAGTCTATGGTGAAGTGTAGGTTAAAATATTTTTATATTTTTCATTGAATTTTTTTCTTATTGTTATTTTGAGAACTCTTTACATACTCTGGCTTTATATCTTTTTTTTAGTCATGTAATTTGAAAATATTTTCTCTCAGTTTGTAGTTTCTTTTCATGCTCTTAACAATGATAAGCACCGATCAAACATTTATAAACATGTAAAATCCAATTTATCAACTTTTTGTTAATAGGTAGGGCTTTTGATTTTGCATCCGAGAACATTCCTTAACCTGCAGTTACAGTGATTTTTCTCCTGTTTTCTTCCAAAAGTTTTATAATTTTATGCCTTATATATGTTGATGATCCATTTGGTTAACTTTTATGTGTCTTGAGGTATATAGGTCAAAGAATTTTGATTTTTGTTTTGTTGGTTATTGTTTTGGTTTGGTTTGTTTGCCACTGTCATTTTTTTTTTTTAATGTGCTTTCTTGAAAAGGCTATCCTTTTTCCTTTGATTCATCTTTGAAGCTTTGTCAAAAGTTAGGGACTCTACTTGTGTGGATGACTTACTGATTTTGCAGTTATGCTGCATTGATCAGTATATCTGCCCTTTTGTACGCCCTTGCTATCTTGATTCCTGTGACTTTGTATCAAGTCCTAACATTCGGTAGTAGGAGTAGTCCAACTTTGTTCTTTTTCAAAATTGTTTGGGTCTTCTACTTCTTTTGCCATTTTATATAAATTTGAGAGTTTGGGGGATTGTTTTCTAAATGGGATTGTGGGAATTAGCTCATTGAAAATCTTGACCACATATTGTTGTATAATTTGTCATAGTAATATTAGGGATTAACTTCTCAGTGTACTTAGAAATATTGTCTCACTTCAAATAAAGTTGTCAGCTTACCAACCTACTGTGTCCTTTATCATTCTCCTTATGTTGTACTTGTTGTATGTCTGAATCTACAGACATTAAATACTTCATTAAACAATGAAATACATTTGTTTTCACTAGTTATACCTAATTTAAAGAACTTGAAGAGAAAAATTGTCTATTACATTTATCCACATAATTGTTATTTTAGTGTCCTTCATTGTCAAAGTCCCAACTTTTCATCTTTTAATGATTTTCTTCCACCTGAACACT
Organism: Spilogale gracilis; assembly: GCA_004023965.1. Classification (NCBI taxonomy): domain Eukaryota; kingdom Metazoa; phylum Chordata; class Mammalia; order Carnivora; family Mephitidae; genus Spilogale; species Spilogale gracilis. Next base: position 58,278 of record PITA01005716.1, on the reverse strand, counting down.
TGTATTAGCATTTCTTTCAGAGCAGGTTTACTGATTCTCTAAGTCTTGCTTCATAAAATGTCTTTATTTTGCCTTTGTTCGGGAGGTATCCCACTGGGTATAGCATTCTGGGATGACAGTCATTTCCTTTCAGCACTTTAAACATACGGTTTCACTCTCTTCTGTATGCTTGGTGGCTGATGAGAAATTTGTAGCCTCCAAATATTCATTTCTTTCCATGTAATATGTGTCATTTTTTGGTCTGCTTTTAAGATTTCCCCTTATATTTGATTTTTAGTAATTCAATTGTGATATATCTGGGTGTGGTTTCTTTGAGTTTAATTTATTTGAGGTTGATGAGCTTCCTGTATCCATTGGGTTATGTCTTTCACCAAATTTGGGGAGTTTTCGGACATCATTTTATGAAATATTTTTTTTCCATCCTAATCTCTTTCTTATCTTCTGGGACTCTGATGCCCACATGCACATTTGGTCTTTTGATATTATCTTACAAGCCTCTAAGTCTCTTTCCAATATTCTCCAAACTTTTTTCTTTCAGGTTAAATGATTTGTATTGATCTATATTTTAAGGACACTGACTGCTTTCTCTGTTATCTCCAGCGTGCTATAGATCCTTCTCAGAGAATTTTTCAATTTCCAGTGTGTATCTTTCTCCAATCATAAATTGCCATTTTGTTTATTTCTATAACATTTTTCCTATAGCTTATATCTTTCTTGAGAGTTACCATTTTTACATGTGTATCAAGAATGTTTTACCTTTATTTCATGGGACTTGGGGATAAAGCTGCTTCAAAGTCTTTGTTGGATAATTCCACTCTCCAGGCTATTTTGGGTCTGATGTCTGTCTATTGATTGCCATTTACCTTGACAGTTACTCCCTTGAGATATTTTCCTGGTTCTTTATATGTCAAGTAACTTTTAATTTAAAAAGTTTTAATGTTGGACATTGTGAACATTATGGAATGAAATTCAGGCACCTTTGTAATCTTCTGTAAAATATTGTTTCTTTCTTTGGCAGTCAATGACTACTCCCAGTTCAGACTACAAGTCTTGTGCACACCTCTGTTATTTTTGTTCACAAAACTCTTGAGAGTACTGTTCTCACTTGCCTCATTTGTGTGTCCTCAAGCTTCTCTGGGAATGGAGCATTGGTCTATACCTATAATGGTGAATTTTATGTGTCACTTGGGTCAGGGTATGTCCAGATATCTGGTCAAACATTACTCTGGGTGTTTCTGTGAGGTAGGTTTTGGATGAGATTAACATTTAAATTGTATAGACTGAGTAAAGTAGATTATCCTTCATGATGGGAGTGGGCTCCATCTAATCAGTTGAAGGCTCACATAGAATAAAAGCCTGGCCCTCCCCCACATAAGAGATTTTTTCCTGTCTAAGGAATTTCAAACTGAAGCATCACCTTTTTTCTTTCCCCCTTTAGATTTGAACCGAAATTTGGCTCTTCCTGTGTCTCAGACTGGCTGATCTTTGGACTGGAATTACATCATTGGCTCTCTGGTTCTCAGGCCTTCAGATGTAGACTGGAACTCAGTCTGTCTAAGAGAGTTCCAGAAGGCTAAACAATCACACTGCCACCACACACGTGCACCTTTATGCCTGGGCTTTGCCTCAGGACAGGTCCAGGAGAGTAAAAAGAGAAAACAATTTAAAGATTTATTCCACACCATTATTTCCATGGGGGGTTGCTTCTTCTTCTCTGACCAGAAATAAAGGGTTATTTCTTGGAAAACTTTCTATCTATTCTAGGTATGCAGTTGTGGAATTCAGGTTTCTCCAGAGTCTAGGTGAGGAGATAATGGGAGAAAAACCAAACAGGAAACTCATCATCCTACCAGTGATACTTCAAGTGTGAATTCCACCCCCACCTCCACCACCCCACATACCCAAACCTGCCTATTTTTATCTACTTTTCAGACTTCTTAGACTTCTGCCTTATGCGATCTTCCCAGAATTTTTTGTTGTAATCAGTGATTGTGCCTATTCCATTTTAGGCAGATCCAGAAGTCAGTGTTGTTTTATCCTGACTCTGTAAGGTTGCATTCCAGAATCTGTCTCCAAGTATACATGCAAAGTCAAATAACAGTGTATATAACTTAGCTATTCTGACATGATTGTTGGTATGAGGGCTATCTTAGTATACCCCAAACCAACTGTGTCTTATTTTGAAGGAATGATCATCACAGTATCCTTACCATTTATTAGGGATTATTTCTGACTCTACTCCTGCCTCTTGGTTGATCTTCTTGCTTCCCTTTGTTTTCTCTAGGTCCTTAATTTCATACCATAGCTAAACTTCACCTTCAGGAACTCCATGCTACCCCCTAAGCCTCACCTCCTTATTTATGACTCTCACTTTTTTTTTTTCCTGAAATCACCTCATTTTTTGAGTCTCAGCTCTCCCTAAGCCTCATCTTATTTTTTGTTCCATATAATCCCCTACTTAATGTTAACATAAGTGCTTATTCTAGGAAGAAAATTTGCTATACATTTCATGTGGTTACTCAAAGCAAATTTTCTACATTTTTATATATCTGGATAAAAAAATAGTATTTAATTTGAAACTTCCATAACCTAAGATGAAGTCTATTTATTTTTATTCAGCAATTGTCTGTTATGCTGTTATCATTACTGAATCTGTAGCTAAAATTATCAGACTGAATACAGTAATGGTAGCACTTTGTGGTTAACTTGTTTGTCTTTATTTCTTCTTCTCCTTCTCTTTCTCCTTCTCCTCCTCCTCCTCCCCTACTTCCCCCCTCCCCTTCTCCTTCTTTCTCCCACCCTCCTCCTCCTTCTTTTTCTTCTTGAGTTATACCAACAGGATTCTGTAATTATGGTTACCACAAAAATTTACTTCAATCTCTTTCTTTTCTTGCAGGCAAAGTGGTTCACTAAATTGTTGCTTAAAAAAGAATGTTTATTTGGGGCTCTACCAACACACCAAATTAGATTTTCTTAGCAGCTTTTTATGGTATATTAGTTTTGTTTGTTTGTTAAAAAAATGGTTTTCCAATCATTTACTTTCTTAGTCAGATCAAGCTGCTGTAACATAATACTGTAAATGGTTGGCTTATACAACAAATATTTATATCTCACAGTTCTTAAAGTTGTTGACAGCATGGTCTGGTTGTGGTGAGAGCTTGCTTCCTGGCTTGTGAATGACTGCCTTCTTGCCATGTCCTCACATGTCCAAGAGAATGAGCTCTAGTCTCTTCCTCTTTTTGTAAGGACACTACCTCCATCACAGGGACTTCACCTTCAGTTCATCTGAGCATAATTATTTCTGAAAGGTCCCACTTAGTCTTTTACAGTCCCAAAGTCCTTAGGAACAACACTCAATGCCTAGGAAATGAAATGGGAGGTGAGGCATAAGTGTTCTAAACAAAACACTGAAGATAAGATAATCTGTAAATTGAAATCCGTGACTAATTATTTAGATTAGCTTAGAATTGTTTAGAATTCTGATCAGAGATCAAAAGAAAGTTTGCTTCTGCTAAATTATAACAAGTGCATATTTAATTTTTCTTCCTTCTTAGCAAACATTAAAGCAAGGTAGATTAAGATGTTAATTAGAAGAACATAAATACTTGATTAGAGAGATCGATTTTTTGAAACAACTTTTTTTCTTAGGTGAAAACTCAAACTATAGAGAAAAAGTTACTTAATAGGAACATCTGATGTATATTACCCATTCTATCTTTAGCATCTAGAAAGAAAATCATAGTTCATCAGATTTAAAAAAATTATTTTTAGTAATAAATTATATTTAAAAGGTAGTTTGGTATTTTATCATATTAAACATGATGCTATGCAAAAACATAAATAATTGGTGTTTGGTAATGTAATACTTAAAGAAATATTTAAAAAAAATTCTTGGTAATTCCACTTGGTAAATGTAGTGGAATCACAATTTAATTAAATGTGACATTCATGAAGCAAATAATGATTGAAATATTTTATAGGGAAATAGTTAATAAAAATTTAATAAATCATATTAAATTCACTTTGTTTATTTTTCATATTTTCTTCTAAAGAATTCAAATTTAAGGTATAAAGCATTACAGATACATTCACAGCCTCTTTTGATTACTTCTCAACATCTAATACCTTCTGCTTGACCAGATGCCCTTGATTTAATTGATTTGATATTTATCATTCCAAAATGTTAGAAAATTGTTTCATAATACAATATTGATTTCTCTTTTAAATTTTTTACAAATGATGCAATTAAAATTTTTTCATAGTAAACCTAGCTTTTGCATTTGTGTTTTATTTTTAAGATGTCCATATTATATATATTGACATTTTTCTAGATTATTCATTTTTTAAATATTTTATTCGTTTTGAGGGAGAGTGCATGTGGAGAGGGGCAGAGGAGGAGGAAGAAAGACTCTGATGCTTACTTTGCACAGAGTATTGCCATGGAGTTAGATCCCACAACTGCCTTGGGATGTTGACCTGAGCTGAAACCAAGAGTTGGATGCTTGACTGACTATGCCACTCTGGCACCCCTAGTTTATTCATTTTAACTCTGCGTGATATTCTATGCTGTCCTATTTCAATTTCTCATTTACTTTCTTAAGCATTATTAGGCTATTTCCAATTTTTTTCTATTGCAACAATGCTATAGTAAATATACAATGTTGTATAGATATACTGTTGCACATGTGGGGATATTTTGGATTCTATTTTTAGAAATGGCTTCTGTTCTTATTTTGGCAGAATGGATTATTCTCCCCCATATCCATGGTTCCTCTTCAGTTTCCAGCCTTCTTTGACAGTTGGGTTGGTCATATAATGAGTTCTGACTAAAGGAATGTGTGTGAAAGTACTGTAAGTTGCTTTGATGAGGTCTCCTTAAAATCTTTTTTCTTACTGGACAGCTACATGCAGAGAGGTAAGTACAGGACTTTAAAAAGGCCTAAAATAGGAGGCAATAGAGTGGAAATCCCTGAATTATATATAGTTTCCACTGTTACACATCCACAAATTGACCTTATACAACATATTACAAACATGAAGAAGTTTAAAATAATAAAAGAGAACTCAAGAAATCAAACCATATTTTTAACAAGAGTCACAAATCAACAAACAAATCCTTAAATCAACTCATTTCCAGCACCATGATCAGAAAAGACAGTAAATCTTTAGTATAACATTCATATAAAAAGGGAAGCCCTTTTTAATGAAACGCATCATAGATGATTTACACCTGTAGCAATTTTAAAATATGCCCACTAATTCTTTAGCACTCTTCTCTTCAAAAGTTGAAACTAACTATACCCTCCCTCCTTGAGGGTGTGCTAGTTAGTGACTTCCCTTCTACTGAACGGAATATGGCAGAGAAGATGCTCTATGACATCAATAGATCATAAAAAAGATGGCTACCCTGTAGCTCTTTCTTGGATTACTTGCTTTAGAAGAAGCCATTCACCATGTCATAAGGATATGACTCAAGTAACCAATAAAGGGAGCCTAATCTGAGGAACTGAGGTCTCCTGCAAATACCGAGCATGCACTTGACAGCCACGTGAGGAACCCACTTTGGAAATGGATTGTCCAGTGTTAGCCAGACCGTTAGATGACTACACACCCAGCCAATATTGGTAACTTCATAAGATCCTGCATCAAAGTGCCCAGGTAATCCACTCCTGGATTCCTGACCCATATAAACTGTGAGGACAATACCCGTTTACTGTTTTTTAAAACCACTAATTTGGGGATCTTTATTATATAATAATATATAACTGACATGAGTATCTCAACTATTCCTCAAACTAAAATACCAAGTCCATTTCAAAAAGGGTTTGTGACTAGGAAAGCTCCAGTGGTTTGGGATGGGAGAGCTACATGTGTGTAGTGGTAGACTAACATTCACTTGGACAGTGGTTAAGAGAGCAAGCTCAAGAACCCTGGAACTGAATTCTTGTAATGTCACTTCTTAACTATGTGACCTCAGACAAAATAAAATATATATAAGTTGTCTAAAGGGGTGCAGGAGAAATTGGAAGCTGAAACATGACAAGCACATTTAGTGAGGCAAGACTTGGCCAACTTGTCCAGTAAAGGTAAAATGATTCAGTTAGCTTATTACTCACTTATACAGTGACAGGGTGAACAGCCACAGGTGCCATCTCCTGGGTCCTAGGCCCATATACCCAAAAGAATGACGTCAAACAAGAGGAGTCAGATGGTAATGCAACAGGAGTTGTGGGACACTTTGTTGCCGCCGGGGACCAGCCTCGGCAGAGATGTGGGTCCTGAACCACAGGATGTCTGGAGGGTGCAATAATGACACGGACACGGAGATCTGATGCAAGCTGACAGACCCAAGGTCAGTCAGGAAGAGACCTATGAAGCAGGCTCAGCCTCATGCTCTGGCTTTTTAGCATTGGCTCTCTAGCTCTAGCTCTCTAGCTCTGGCTTTGGCCTTCTTGCTCTACTTAGAGAAGTAGAGACTCTTCTTCTGTCTCTCTACTCTCTGTCTGCTTTTCTTTCTACTGCTTTCTTGCTTCTTTGCTTCTGTCTCTCTCTTTGCAGGCTCTCTCGGTTTCTTGCTGCTCTCTTGCTCTCTCCTCTAAGGCTCTCTTGCAGTTTCTTGCTGCCTCTGCCTTTGTCTCTCTTGACTGACCCCGGCCCCAGTCTTTTATTATTCAAAAGCGAGGAAGTAGGGTGGTGCAGTTAAATCTTTAACTGCTTTTGAACCCGCCCTAGAGACAGGATTAGTATTGTTACTGCAGGGTACAGAGTGATTGCTTAAACTCACAGATGTTAAGACCATTGAGGCACAGGGATCAAGAAATACAGATAAGAGATACAGAGATATGATTACCGGGAGGAGGATTGAATGGAACTATATGTCTTGAATAAGCACACAAAGGACATATTGCCCTGACCCACAGAATATGTGGCTTTCCGGATTCTAAGTGGGGGAAAGCCCAGAGGGGCTTTCATTCACATTCACAGGTACCTCCACCAAAGTTTTCCGGTGGCTTGGGCATGGTGGGAGGGGCAGATCATGCACAGTCCCGGACAACACTTTGTTGCTGAGGACCCAATTACACACTATGTGCAATTGTGCAATTGTCCACTGCGGCTGTGCAGTTTTATAGCCTGCTGCAATACCTTGAGGTGTGGGGCAGAAAGTCTTTTGCTCATAGGAACTGGGAAGCAATAAAAAACTATCTCTCTGCAGCATCCCAGGGAGTTAGGAAGAGAAGTAGGAGGTAGCTCTAAGCAGCAACTCACAAACCTCCTATCCTGCCGTGTTCTCTGGGAAGCAAAGGTGCTCCACCAAGACTCAGATCACCTGTAAGTCAAGCCTTGTCTATGTGCCTAATGTGGGAGGGGCCATTCCCATACAAGACCTTTTCATTCCAGGGCCGACATTCTTCATCATGTGACTTCATAAGCTTTTACTTTAGTAAATAAAATATCTAAAAGGGCAATGAAGATATAGCCTATCTCATAAATAGGATTAAAGATTAAATGAGATAATATGTGTTAAATACAGTAATGCCTGATATGCAGATAACATCTAATAGACATGAGATATTTATTATTTTCTTGAAAAGTCAGCTGAATTACCCAAGAGTAGTTTTGGAAATGAAAAAGTCCATTGAAATTTCAGAAGCAAGATACCAAAATGCTTTCAAGACATCAAAATAGATGAAGTCAAATTTTAAATGGTAAATTTCCAGACCATATTACAGTTCTTTTAAAAGGTTTTTTAAGTATGATATTTATGGTAACTGGCAAATAAAAGTTAATTTACTCAATTCTTGACCATGCTAGATAGCCTTGAGTCTAATGTAATGCCTTATGTTTATTTTGCAGCTTTTCTCTCAAAATATTTGATTTTTTTACTTCCAAATCTCTGAGTTATTTTTTACCACCATCAAGAAGTATATTAAATGTTCACCATTTAAAGCTTTGAATTTAAACCATAATTGTGAACACTCTGCAAGACATTGTATGAGGCAGTCACAGGCTCTGCACTTATTCATAGACTGTAATTCATGTGCATTATATTATGAATGGCTTAGAGCATTTTTCAAGGAGAAACTTTAAATCCATTCACTATATTAAGCAATTGAATTTGTTTTAAACTTGAAAGGAAATGGTTTCTCAAAGAGCCCTTAGCTTGGGTCATAAAACCATAATTTTGAAAGCCTAAGCCTGAGAGGTATTACTGCTTTTGTTAAGAAAAGAGTGAGGAACCATGAGAGACCCTTTAACTATAGGAAAGAAACTGAGGTTGCTGGAGGGGAGGTGGGTGGGGGGTGGTGTAGTTGGGGGATGCGCAGTAAGGAGGGCAGGTGTGTGATGAACACTGGGTGTTATACCCAACTGAAACATTATTGAACACTACATCTGAAACTAATGATGTACTGTTGTTGGCTAATTGAATTTAAATTAAAAAAGGAGAAGGAAAAAAGAAAAGGACAGGGAAATGATACTGATATTATTGCAAAGGGATTTAGATGTTAGATATTTCTCTTAGCTGTCGTGTTCCCATAAAAATGGTGACTGAGAAAAAACTTCATTGTGAATCTTTGCTCCCTCTTGGTACCAGTCTTCATATCACATACATCTGTGTGTATAAATATAAGTGTTTATATGTGTACATACATATATACACACATGAATAGTACAGAAGAATGCATATATAAAAACTATTAATTTATCTATTACTTATTATTTATAATTTCAATTTATTGCTGTGAACCAACACACTGAAAGTTAAATCCTATATACAGGTCTGAGTTGAAAAAGTAGACTAAAAGCCTCAGGGAAAACTAAGGTCCCTTTTATTTAACTGGATGTTACCTGTCTTTTCTTTGGTAACCTGGTAAAAATAGATATGAACTGCATAAAATTCTAGGTAATTGTTTTATATTTAACTATACATAAAATAAAATGAAATTTTGCTTTATTTAATAAAAAATCTATGTTAATATCAGACAGTTTAACAATAATGACTGTTACATTTTATTACCGTTTAATGTTATTACTTGAATAGAAAGTGCTTTACTTAACCTTCTCCTTACTAAAATATTTCTAGGCCATAATTTGGCATGTGTGAAGGCACTTGACATTTTAAACTTGGACATACCTAAGAGAATATGGTGAATATTGTCAGTTCATGCATAAGAAAACTTTGTTCCTTAAATATGGCACATAATACAAAAGCAGTATTGTATTTCTTTGAATATTTTTCAAATGCTGGATTTTCATAGAAAATTACTACATACCTTCTACCAATTTTTCTTAATATGTAATTAAATGTGAGGGTGTCAGCTTCCTCTAGGGAATAATGCATTTAACACTGTTTCACAGAAGTGTGTAGCAATAATTTGAGCTTATGTGAAAACTGAAGTCAGGCAGGTTTCAAGCTCAGTGTATCAGGTAGTCATTAAGTTCTTTCTCTTAAGTACTAAACTGTAAGGCAGGAGGGCAATATAAATGAGGGATCCTTTCTAGCAGATGTTGTGGTTTTGATAATATATCTTTACTCTCTACAGAGCTACAAACATTCTCATATCCTTATGGTTTTGTTGGGTGTCTCTTTTTCAATTAAGTGAATTAATAATATTCGTAAGACACATTGCTACTACTTCCTGGGCACGTACTTTGTGTCAGGCATCATGCTACACACTTCATATTTGTCATTTCATTAAAACTTATTATTCCTCAAGCAAGTAGTGTTTTTTTTTCTGATTTCACAGGTGGTCTAGAGATCGTTTTCTTAACCAGTACATATATGGATCACCTATTGATATAAATTGCTTTCTTATTTTTTTTTATTTTTATTTTTTTAAAGATTTTATTTATTTCACAGAGAGAAACACAGCCAGAGAGGGAACACAAGCAGGGGGAGTGAGAGAGGGAGAAGCAGGCTTCCCGCGGAGCAGGGAGCCCGATGTGGAGCTCGAACCCGGGTCTCCAGGATCATGACCTGAGCCGAAGGCAGTCGCTTAACCAACTGAGCCACCCAGGTGCCCCTCTTTCTTATTTTTTAAAAAAGATTTCAAAAAATAAAAAATAAAAAAAAAAAATAAAAAAAAAAAAAGATTTCATTTACTTATTTAAGAGAGAAAGAACATGTGAGAGTGAGAACACAGGATCTGGGGAAGGGACAGAGGGAGAGGGACAAGCAGGTGCCCTACTGAGCTGGAAACTCCATGCCAGGCTTCATCCCAGGACCCTGGGATCATGACCTGAGTGGAAAGCAGATGCTTCACTGACTGAGCCACCCAGGATCCCCAATATAAATTGTTTTCTTAACATAATATTTCTACTCATTTAGGCAAATTGATTATATCTAGTTTAATCAAAACAATTTGTGGAAAGAATTAGGTTATTTCAACTGAACCCTCTGTCAATAATATTTATTTTGCACATAATGTTCCCTCAATTCATTAGCTATTAATTTTATTTAATTAGTGCAGTAAATTATCATGGGCATTTATTTTCTGTTGAAAAATATTCCAAAGCACACTCACAATTTCAGTCTTTAAATCTTTTCTTTTTAATTTTGCTTTACCTATTGTATACATGTCACTGGCTTAAATTTGCTATGAAGAATAATATAGTATCTTTTAAATAGCCTTCAAATAAGTTTTACTGTTTTCTCCAAAGGTTCTTGTATGTTTTTTATTAGATTTTTTACCGAACTTTTTGAAACTATATAAATTGCTTATTTAGAAATTATATTTTATTTTGAGTTTTGATGATGTTTGAAACAGGAGGTATGCTAAGCTCCCTCTTTGGTTTTCAATGTAGACTATCTTTCTGTGTGATTACAGAAGCAAGAACTCCTACCAACTGCTCCAACTCCGAGGCAGCCGAACAGGGGTTATTCTTACCATTTCATTTTGGCTTTTCCTATCTTCTTTCTCAAACCAGTTTTATTATACTTTTTTGGTCAATTCCAGTATGCATGTTAAGAACCTTCAGAATTGTGAACTCTTGCTCCATTAGGAACACATTTACCAACTAGAATACAGTATGTGCTTTTTTATCTTTAATCTCCCAATATCTGGTCAAACATTGTTTTTTTAAAGTTATTTAAGTCAGCTCCTTTCTTCTTTATAAAACTAAAGTGGTTATGTCACTCATTTGTGCCGGGAGCCGGCCCCGGCAGAGATGTGGGTCCCGAAACCGCAGGATGTCTGGCAGGCGAAATAATAATGACTCGGACACGGAAATCTAATGCAAGCTAACAGACCCGAGGTCAGTCAGGAGAGACCTATGAAGCAGGCTCAGCCTCACGCTCTGGCTTTTTAGCATTGGCTCTCTAGCTCTAGCTCTCTAGCTCTGGCTTTGGCCCTCTTGCTCTACTTCTCTCTCCTCTTCTGTCTCTCTTACTCTGCTTCTCTTTCTGCTCTTTCTTTGCTTCTCTGTTTCTGTCTCTCTTTGAAGGCTCTCTCTCTTTCTTGCTGCTCTCCTTGAAGGCTCTCTTGCTGCATCCTCGCAGGCTCTCTGCCTTTGTCTCTCAGTCTCTCTCAGTCTCTCTTTGCAGGCTCTCTTGCTGTTTGCCAGCTCTCCTGCTCTCTCCTCTAAGGCTCTCTTGCTGCTTCCTCGCAGGCCCTCTGCCTTTTTCTCTCTGTCTCTCTGCAGGCTCTCAGTCTCTCTCTGTCTCACAGCTTTGTCTCTCTTGACTGTCTAGGGTCCTGGTCTTTTATTATTCCCAAGTGAGGAAGTTGAGTGGTGTACTTAAATCTTTAACTGCTTTTGAACCCGCCCTAGAGACAGGATTAGTATTGTTACTGCAGGGTACAGAGTGATTGCTTGAACTCACAGAAGTTGAGACCATGGAGGCACACGGATCAAGAAATACAGATAAGAGATACAGAGATATGATTACCAGGAGGACGATTAAATGGAACTATGTCTTGAATAAGCACACCAAGGACATATTGCCCTGACCCACAGGGTAAGTGGCTTTTCGGATTTTAGGCAGGGAAAGCCCAGAGGGGCTTTCATTCACATTCACAGGTACCTCCACCAGAATTTCTGGTGGCTTGGGCATGGAGGGAAGGGCAGATCATGCACCATCCCCGACACATTTGTAATACAGTTAGATTCACTTGTCACAGTCTATTCCTCTTGGGCTCTCTTTATACCTTGTTTGACTTTTGAAAATTTGGAGTCCTTTCCTTGTGATATACACATGAGTTTTGAAAAATGTATGGAGCTGGGAATCCATCAGGACAGTGCCCTGTGTAACAGTGCCATGACCTCAGAAATTCCTCTCTGCAATCAACCCTTTCCTGAAACACCAGCTGTGACTACTACGATTTGTTTTTCATCTCTGTAGTGCTGCCTTTCTGAGAATGCCATATAAATGAAAAATTATAATATGTGGTCTTGGGACCTAGAGACTTTCTGGCAAAATGAACTGAAAATCTGTCCATGTTAGAGCATGAATCAATAATTTGTTTCTTCTTATTGTTGAGTGGTATCCCATGGTATTGTTATGCCACAATTTATTTACTTACCAGTTGAAGTAAATCTGGGTTGTTTTTAGTTCAAAGTGGCAATAAATAAAGCTGCTTTAAACATTCATACACAAGTGTTTCTACAAATATACATTTTCACTTCCTTTGAGTAAAAACAGGAATGACACTGCTTAGTTCTATAGGTAAATATATATTTAAATTTATAAATAACTATTAAATTATTTCCAAGGAGCCAATTGTTTTATGTTCCAATTGCTTCTCATCTTCACCAAAACATAGTATAATGAAGTTTTTTTACTCTCCCTTATTCTAATTGTTATGTGGTGGTATCTCATTGTGTATCTAATTTTAATTTACTTTTTTATGTTAAACATCTTATTTATTTATATATGGTCATTTTCCATTATCTTCTTTTGTAAAGTTTATTTTCCAAACTTATGCCAATTCAATTGGGATGTCTCTGCCTTTATTAGCAAGTTGTTAGAGTTAGTCATATATCTTTGATATACACTCTTCTTTGATATGTGATCTGCAAGTATTTTGTCCCAATTGTGACTCACCTTTTTATTTTTTGAGCACTAGCTATTGCAGAGAGTTAATTTTAATAATTCTGCTTTATCGATGTTATCTTTAATAATGCTTTTTGTATCATAGGTAAAAACACTTTGTCAAATACAAAGTCATGCAGACTTTATGTTTTCCTGTGGAATTTTTATAGTTTTACCTTTTACATTGAAATCAAGATCCATTCTTTGTTAATTTTTAATAAAATTTAAAAATATATGCTAAGGTTCCTTCATTTTCAAATAGATGTCCAATTTTTCCCATATTATTTTCCAAAAATACTAAATCTCTATAGAACTGTCTTTGCACCTTTGTAAAAATCAATTGATAATATTGTTTGGGTCTATCTCTTGCTCTGTATTATTTTACAGTAAATGTCATATTTATATGGGTTGACTTCTTATCTATTATTTTGTAGTAAACAACATGCCGTTCAGTTTTTTTCATCAGTAATACACTGTCTTGATTGTTGTAGCTTTATAGAAATTTTGGAATCAGATAATATAAATCTTCCAAATTTAGTCTTCTTTTCCAGAACTGTCTTTGCTTTTATAGATTCAGCCTGTGACTGTATACAGAAATCATGCTGATTTATTTAGGTCTTCTTTGGTAGTTTTCATCAATGATTTCTGATTTTCAGCATATTGACTGAGTACATCTTGTGTTAGGGGTGTGTGTGTGTGTGTATGTGTGTGTGTGTGTGTGTGTGTGTGTGTGTGTGTGTGTATTTGAGGGTGTTTGTGTTCCTGAACATAGTGATTTTTATTTCAAATTCAAACTGTATAGGTACTATCTAGAAATATGGTTGATTTTGTATGTTGGTCTTATATTCCATAATCATATTAAATTCACTCATTCACTTTAGGAGCCTAGATTCTTTGGGACTTCAGTGTAGACGATCATATGATCTGCAGTTAGAAAGTTATATTCTTCCTTTGGGTCTTATTATACTTAATATAGTGTTTATGCTATATCTTTTTGCACTGGCTAGACTTTCCACCGTGATATTAAAAATGAACGGTGAGGGGCGCCTGGGTGGCTCAGTTGGTTAAGCGACTGCCTTCAGCTCAGGTCATGAACCCGGAGACCCGGGTTCGAGCCCCACATCAGGCTGCCTGCTCGGCGGGAAGCCTGCTTCTCCCTCTCTCACTCCCCCTGCTTGTGTTCCCTCTCTCACTGTGTTTCTCTCTGTCAAATAAATAAATAAATAAAATCTTTAAAAAAAAAAAAAAGAACGGTGAGGGGGTGCATGGGTGGCTCCCTTGGTTGAGCATTTGATTCTATGTTTTGGATCAGGTCATGACCTAGTTGTCCTGGGATTGAACCCTGCACCGGGATCCTCCCTTAGCAGGTATTTGAGGGCCTTTTCCTCTCCTTCTGCCCTCTGCCCCTCTCTCACTTGTATCATGTGCATATGCCCACATGCATGCTCTCCTTCTCTCTCTCTAAAATAAATAAATTAATAATAATAAAAAAGAATGATAAGAAAGATATCCCTACCTCTCTCTTGGTCTTAAGAAGAAAACATTCCAATTACACATGTGCTTGACTGCTTTTATATGTTTGATGCTTGATCTTTGTTCATAATGTCTCTGATTGTTGCTACTATTATTCAACTTTTTATAAGTATGTTACTTGGAGGTTTAGAAAGTTGACATCCTCCCCAGCTCTGAAGCTCAATTTAAACTGCTGCTTTTTGTAGGTTTTCACATTCTGGTATTTAATGTCCTTGTTTTAGGATATGAACAAGAAAAAGAGTAATACTATTAAAAATAAAAGTAGAGTCAAGTTTATAAAAAGTAAATGCTTATAGGGATCAGTTTAAAAATTGCTATTTTGGGGGAAAAACTGATGATTTATCTTAATTTCAAGTCACTCTGGTAGTTCAGTGTATGATTAGGAGGAAATAATGGATCTAGGTACATAATTATTAAGCAGTTGATGATATGTGCAGAGAAAGTTTATTACATTGAGAAAATTGTAGTAATGTAAACACAAATTTCCAAGAATAGAAGTTTTTGTGATTATGATATTTTATTTGATAGATAATGTGTTTGGATAAATTATTTTGTGTTCTGCTATATGCTAATTGAATTTTTTTGAGGGTGACAGTATAATTCCCTTTTCATCAAGAATATTCAAGTAGGGCACCTCGGTGGCTCAGTGGGTTAAAGCCTTTGCCTTCAGCTCAGGTCAGGATCTCAGGGTCCTGGAATTGAGGCCCACATCAGGCTCTCTGCTCAGCAGGGAGCCTGCTTCCTCCTTTCTCTCTGCCTGCCTCTCTGCCTATTTGTGATCTCTCTCTCTGTCAAATAAATTAATTAAAAAAAAAAAAACAACAAGAAAAAAAAAGAGTATTCAAGTAACATTCAGCTAATAATTCAGGCAGTCCAGACACTGAAGTAAAGTTTTCCACCTATGAAGATCATGTTCACCAAAATATAATTTACTTTTCTGCTCCATTTTATCTAAAATACTGCAAAGCTAAACATGACTATTAATAGCTTATCAAGAATTTTAAAAAGGATATAAAAATATTAATCATGACAAATCCCTTTTTATTTTATCTTTAAAATATTTTTATTCATTTTTTATTGTTATGTTAGTCACCATACAGTACATCATTAGTTGCACTAAACTGATGTAGTGTTCAATGACTCATTATTTGCATATAACACACAAATGCCTTTTTGAAAAAATAAAAATTTAATTTTCTTCATTTTAATATGTCATATCTACATTTTTATAAAAAGCTAACTTTGTGGTGCACCTGGGTAGCTCAGTTGGTTAAGCGACTGCCTTCGGCTCAGGTCATGATCCCGGAGACCCGGGATCGAGTCCCACATCAGGTTCCCTGCTTGGCGGGAAGCCTGCTTCTCCCTCTCTCATTCCCCCTGCTTGTGTTCCCTCTCTGGCTGTGTTTCTCTCTGTCAAATAAATAAAATCTTAAAAAAAAAAAAAGCTAACTTTGTACATAAAAATTTATGATAACTTTGAATTTTCAAATATTAGAATCACAGAGTCATTATTGTTAGATAGTAGTTTAGAACATTATGATTCAAAATCATGTGCTTGAACATACTAGATAGGATTTATGACTTTAGGTAAGAGTTATGCCAGTTTCAACTTTCTAAGATTTTTGTCCTTGTCAAAATTTATATAAATTTGAAGCGCTATTTTGCTTCTGTTCTTAAAAGAAACATATGTTGCTTATTTTTTTCTAAAAATGGAAGTGAGAAAAAGTTTTAGTCTTTGATCAAACAGGCAATACCTGCAATTACAATTTCAGTCTATGATGGAAAGCTGCAAAGCACACCAAAAACAAGACCTGCCTTTTCCTTCTTAAAGCTTTGGTTTTTAACCCACTACATTAACAAGTTATAGATGGGACAAAAATCTGAATGAAATATGGGTCACATCTGGTCTTGGGTGTGTGATTCTCTACATTTACTGATCCATTGATCAATCTGACCGTTTAATCTTTTTTCTTTTTTTTTTTTTTTTTAGGAGAGATTGTCTTCTCTCAGTCTGTCTGTCAGTTTCTATACAATTTCATAGATTCTTTAAAATGTCAAAATGTTTTGATACACAAAACTTTAAATTACCTACCTCCCACTAACACAAAACTCAACTACTATATTTTATCAATATACTATAGCATTTCTTCATGAAACAAGCTTATCTCTTTTTTTCCCTCTCTCTCTCTACTCTCCTTTTGTCTCTCCCCTTTAATCCACAGTAAATGACTTCTCTCTTACATACCTCGGCTGTGTGATTAGATTATAGCTCTTATTATGGTGTGTTTTTCTATAATTGAACAAACTTTCTATTTATGCTTTATACATTTTTGCTTAAAAATCTACATTTTAGAATGCTGCACAAGTGCTTTATCTACATTCAAATTGTAAATTGATTTATAAAAATGATATCTCAAGAATTATTTAATGTGTTATAGCATATTGCCTAAAGCTGTACAGTTAACTCTTTTGTTATTCAACAAGAATTATTTGCTATTAGATTAAACAGAGTCATTACAGGATTCCATATAAATATTTCCATTGCTCTAAGCTTACTATCTTTCCTTTCTTTTCCTTTCCTTTCCTTTCCTTTCCTTTCCTTTCCTTTCCTTTCCTTTCCTTTCCTTTCCTTTCCTTTCCTTTCCTTTCCTTTCCTTTCCTTCCCTTCCCTTCCCTTCCCTTCCCTTCCCTCCCCTTTCTTTCCTTTCCTTTTTTCCCTTTTCCCTTCCTTTCCTTTCCTTCTTTCTTTTTTTCTGTCTTTCTCTCTCTTTTTCTTTATTTTTTTGTACCATGGTGGTAAATGTAACAAAATATCCTTATACATTTCTTGGTATTGAAGCATGATGAATCATTATTACTTGAAACAAAGGATAATAATGCAATAGAGATGCAATCTTCTCCCCGTTGTTTTATATGTCAGTACAGTTCAATATGATGGAAAATATTACACCTAAATCAAGATTTGGCTAAATTTCATGGCCATTACTATTATTTTTTGTTTAAAATAGTATTATTGGTGTTTTTAATCCTAAAACAGAAAAATAACTAAACAGGAAAAAAAAAGAATTAAGACTATCTTAAATTTTTGTTATTGAAGGATTTATTGATGTGCCCCCCCATAAAAAGACCCCAAATAACATAACTATATCAAATACTGTAGCCAATTAAAGATTAACAAAGAATAACATATCTTAATGCACAAATATGATTAAAACTGTGTCTTTTTACCTTTGAAATAACCTACAAACAGTGTTAATTAGTTTTTCAAGGTTATGACCAGCCATTGCCATTTCTAACGGAGTGTTCAAATTTTGAGTAATTGCAGCTTTATTTCCCATAGCTACTGGAAATTAGCTCCACTAGAAATAATAAATGAGCTCTTTTCAGCTAATAAAAACTCAGGGCAATAGGACAGGAAGATCAAGATTCAAGACGCTGCTATTGTTACAAACAAGGCATTTCTTCCATATGAACCCCTGGACTGGATGTTATGAGCCACCTTCCCAAGTTCTTTCTGCATGGCCACCTTCTTCCTGGACCTTTAAAGGTCATTCAGCCATATTTCTAAATTCTTCCTCATGATTGAATTCTTAATATAAAAGTGTCCTTTTGCCACTTTTTACAAGGCATAGTAGGTAAAAGACTGGGTTAGATCCAAGATGGCTGGATTCAGACTTGGTTCAGTCACTTAGTTGAGAAGATTGTCAACTTCTGTCCTTTAGTTTCCTCATTTCTTTGTTAGTGATGGTACTGTCCTCATGAGTCATGTGGAACATTACAAGAGTTGCTACACATGAAGCTCCTATAGGAGCACCTGGCACATTAGAAGCTCTATAGGAACATTCATTTTTATTACATACCCTTATTCTTACAAATCTCATATCCATATTTTCTTAAGATTTTATTTATTTGTTTATTTGACAGAGAGAAAGATCACAAGCAGGCAGAGAGGCAGGCAGAAAGAGAGAGGGAAGCAGGCTCCCTGCAGAGCAGAGAGCCCAACGTGGGCCTCCATCCCAGGATCCTGAGATCATGACCTGAGCCGAAGGCAGAGGCTTTAACCCACTGAGCCACCCAGGTGCCCTCATATTCATATTTTAATCCCCTTTTTATTAATTCTTTCCAGTACTCATTATAAAAAAAATTCTATTTCTTCTATCCTGTTAAAATTTTCCCTTCCTCCATGCTTTGTTGTAACCAAAGCCTATCTTTTTTTAACCAGCACAACTTCTAACACATGCCCTGGATAGGTTTAGTAAAACTAATCTATATTAAAGAAGTCCACGACTTTATAAAAATCTGAGCATGAATGTGTCAGCGCTGAGTGAAGACTATCCAATATGCCATTATCTCTACTGCTAGGTTTAATTCTTATTGTAGTGGAAGAAGATGGAGCTCTATATGACGGAAGATCTGTGTGTTCTTGTTTTCCCATTTTCCCACCACCACTTGCTTCTGTGGGGTGAGCGTCAATTATTTGAGTTGTTTCCAGCAAGTTACCGACAGCAACCTTCTGAAAACATCCTTAATTTTGGGGGGCTCTGTTTCTCATGTGGACCTTCAAGCATCAGACAGATGGATCTTCATCAATGGTATACTTTTTCATTCCATCCTTTCCTAATTCAATACAAGGATAAGGGAGATAAGGTACAAAACAGCACATCTTACTTTCTTACTTAAAACAAGTGCAGGCATTCTATAATACACGATAAGTAGACATTTTGGTAGACTGATCTGTAGATTGAATGGCCTATTTACCGATTTGGGGAAGATATAATTTGTAACTCCTTTGTATTCAAATTAGTATCTCAAACCACTATCAGTCCAGGTGGATGGGTAATCCAGTATTTTTATTTTGGGGCCCCCAAGAGTTAATCAAAAATTCTGCATGTTTCTTAAATCTCTAGAGAACTTTGCTTCTCTTGTATTAGTATAGATATTTTGGAACTCAGAGGTACCTTTTCAGTGAGGTCTCAAACTTACAACTGCCTCTGAAGCATTTACTTTAGAGCCGACTGATGGTGTTACAGCTACAGAGAAGAAGACTGCAAGGACCCTGTGCTCAGTGTTACTGCTATGGCAGAAGTGTCATCTCTGATAAAAGTAGTCATGGAACTAATATGACTGGGGCTGTTTCCTGTCCTGCTCCACTGGTGTTAGTGTAGTTCTCAAACTACTCTCTCAGTTTCACATTCAATCAAGGTTGCTTCATGCTTACATTTTCTGGATATGTCTTCTCAGGCAAGAGAAACAAGCAAAATCAAAATTAACAAAGCAAAAAAAAAATAATTAAGACTACATCAAACTAAAAAACTTTGCAAAGAAAAGGAAACCATCAACAAAATGAAAAGGCTACCTACTGAATGTGTGAAGATATTTGCAAATGAGACATTCAATAAGGGGTTTATATCCAAAATATATAGAGCTCCGACAACTCAAAACCAAACCAAACCAAAATAAAACAAAACAAAATTAACGATCTGATTTAAAAATGGGCAAAAAACTTGAATATGGGTAAAACAGGTGAATGAGATTAAGAAGTACAGATTTTCCATTATAAAATAAGTCACAGGGTTGGAAAGGACAGCAGAGCAAATAAAGTCAATAACATTGTGGTCTTGTTGTATGGTGACAGATGGTAATTACCCCATAGTAACATGGTGAGAATTGCATGATGTTCAGAAATGGTTGAGTTCCTTTATATAACACTGTATATGGACCATACTTCAGTTAGAAAAAAAAAAAGATTGCTACGTACTTGAAACCATGTCTTCAGCTCTCGTTCTTGACATTGTAGCCAAAGCCCATTCTGAGCATTGTGTATCTGGGTATAAATTTGCCAATGTGCCAGAAGCAGCCCTCCAGCAACACTGAAGAAACATTTTTACAAAGTGAGGAAATATTTAAGCTGTTTCTTAAATTAGCTAACCAGTTTGCCTTTTCCATCAGCCCTTTCATAGGTGAGGACATTTTTAGGGTCTTTCCTATGTTTTTCTTAGAATGATGCTGGAATGAACAGCCTTCTACCATATATTTGCATGTTTGTCCAGTTATATTTTAGAATGAAATTTTGGGGCCCCCATTATGGAAGCAAAAATTGCATATATTTAAAGACTTTGGTACATAGTTTACAGAAGACTTAGAGATTTGTTATATATTTCAGCTTTTGCCATGTAACAAAAGAGACATATTCATACCAACTTATCAGTTACATGTTGGAAGCATCTTGTATTTTTCAAACAAAGCATTTTGTACATGCTTTAAATTCCATATCAATCCTATGAGACTGGCAAATGTATTCCAATTTTACCAATAGTTAAAATGAAGTTTAGGAAATTTAGCTGTCATGATTAAGATCAAACAGGTAATAATTGGTTGAAATACTATTTGAATTTGAATAATATGGATTATGTTAATTGATTATTCTCTCATTACATATGCATCCTTGAGTACCTAGTATGCATCAGGGAGTGCAGACAGCTGGGATGTGCTGAATTGCTGGAAAACAAACTCTCTGAGGTCACAACGCTTACATTTTAGGAGGAAAGCAGATTTTAAAAAAATAAGTATTTACCATTTATTAATATTGAGATTGTGATAGATACATATTGGAGACCTCTGGGGCAATGAAGGAATGTAATGGGAAGGTTGTGATCAAGTAATGGCAGTTGACATGGCACAAGGAATATGGAAAGCAGAGGGAACTACCTGGTGGGCAATGTGGCTAGAGTTTGAAGAGTTAGAGGCCATACGCATGAGATGGAGCTGAAGAAGTCAAGGCCAGAGTGTCCAGATCCCTCTGGTCCAGCACTTCTCCAATTTCAGTGGTTAAGGGCCATTTCAAAAAACGTTCACAGTCTAATATTTGCATAAAATAAAATAACAATAAATTACTAAAATAAAATAATTTCAAAATAAAAAAGTACATAAAAATAAAAACCACATTTATTTTTAGTTTCATCAGACATGAAATTATTCTGAAATGCTGTTAAGGCATCCAGGTAGTTGCTGGAGGGTTCTGTGCTGATCTCCCGGAGTTGCTGGAGCAGCTGTAGGCACGGGGCTGCAGACAAATCAGGCAGCCCCATTTTAGGCTACGGGCATACTTAAGAGCACCGTGAAACATGCGGGTAGCATTATATGGTGTGTGGTGTGTGAACACACAGAATGGGGGAAAGCATGGATTTGGCTGGGTGAATTAGGAGGCCAATTCATAGTACAGATAATAATGATGAAATAGTGAATAATGATGAAAATTCAGGCTAATGTTGTGGGCAGAATTTCAAAAATGTTCCCCCAAAGATATCCCACCCTAATTTATAGTATCTGTTAATTTGATGAGAGATTACACCCTTGATTATATTATGTGGTATAAGCACAGTTGACTTCAGGATAGGGAGATTGTCCAGGTGTGACTAATCTAATCCCATGAACTCTTAAAAGTAGAGAAATTTCTCCAGTTGGTTATAGGACAAGAAGCTGGAGAGATGGGAAGTAGAAAAGTCACTGTACCATTGCTAACTTTGAGTTGGAGGGGATCGTGTGAACAGGAACGTGGGTGGCCTCTGAAAGCTGAGAGCAGTCTCCTGCTATAGTCAGCAAAGAATTGGGTATTTCAGTGCTATCTTTATAAGAAGTTAAATTCTACTAATTCTGCCAACAGGAATGATCACATGAGGGGAGCCATGATGACAATGTAACCCACTGACATCTTGATTTCAGCCTCAACAAAGAACTCAACCACACTCTGGATTTCTGGCCTGCAGAGCTGTGACCTAATAAATGAGTGTGGTGTTAAGATACTAAGTTTGTGCCAATCTATTGCAAAGCAATAGCAAACTGATATAGCCAGAATGGTGCAGTGGAGATGTAAAGAAGTAGATGAATGAATTTTATCAATTTTTAGTAAGTAAAGTGGATAGGACATAGTGATGGAATTCATGAGAGGAAGAGGTGTCAAAGAAACACTGAAGTGCCTGTCTTGTATAGTTAGGTGGACTGTGGTTCCGTTTACTGAGCTAGAACATACTGGAAGAGGATCACGATTGGGGGAAAGGTCCAGATTTCATTCGTAGACTCTATTTGTTTTGAAGTGACTGTGATTCATCTGAGAAGTGCTGTCAGACATGCAGTTGTATTTATAGGCCTGAAATTCAATGAGAAATAGGGGCTTAGAATATAAACGGGTGACTAATCCACTTAGAGGTGCTGCATAGAACCCTGAATAAGGATAATGCAAAGTAGGTCTAGTGTATCTGGGGCAGCATGAGGATTCAAAGGCTCAGGAGTGGAGGGTCTGTGTGCAAAGCTGGAACAGCCTGAGAGGTAGGAGGAAAGCTAGTGGAGAATTACAAAGGACCTGTATTAGTTTCCTGCTGCTGCTTTTAAAAATTACCATAAACTAGGTGATTTAAAATAACATAAATTTATTATATTATAGTTCTGTCAATCAGAGTTCTGGCATAGATTTTGTTGAGCTAGAATGAAGGCATTTGTAGGGTTGCATTCCTTCCTGGAGGTTTTAGATGGGTCCATTCTCTTGCTTTTTCCATCTCCTGGAGGTTGCCTGTATTCCTTGGCTCTCGGGTCCTTCTTCCATCTTCAACACCAGCAACATCAAAACAGATCATTTTAATACTGCCATTTCTTGGGTCTCTTCTCCCTCTAACATTTTAATTTTTAAAATTTCTTAAAAAAAAGATTTATTTGGTTATTTGAGAGACAAAGGAAGAAGAAAGAGAGACAGAGTTGGGGAAGGGGCAGAGGGAGGGAAAGAATCTCAATAAGACTCCCTCCAGAACATGACCTGAGATCTTGACCTGAGCCAAAGTCAAAGTCAGAGGCTTAACTGACTGAGCCATCTAGGGATTCCTCCATCTAACATTTTTAAAGACCCTTGTAATTACATTGGTCCATCCTGGATAATCCAGGGTAATCTCCCTATTTTAAGGTCATGAGATTAACAAACTTAATTCCACCTGGTATCTTAATTTGCCTTTCCCATGTAATATAACATGTTCAAGGATCTGGGGATTAGAAGGTAGATGTCTTTGGGGGCCATTTTTCTGCCTACCAGGGGCTTAAGGATCTCTCCAAGGCTGTGCAGTATGATGATCTGGGACAGAGTGGACTGGATGAATGCTAGGGGTAGAACTGAGAGGACAGTGTGTACAGAGTGAAGTAGAAGGCAAGAAATGGTTTGGGATGAAGGAAAAGTTATTTTATGGGAAATCATGAAAATGTCTAATAACCAATGTGAAGTACCCCATTAAAAGAATCTATCCCACAGAGAGAAGTGATATTCATTAGCTTGAGGTTCCTGAACATACAGGTAGGGAGCTAAGCTGAAGGCTGCATTTGTCCCCATTAGAAACAGAAGAAATGAAGGTGGTCTGAGTCTCTGTGCAGATCCACTTGTGGGTTTATTAGCAGAAATCTGAAACGTTCACATTTTTTGTTTTCTTTTTTCTCTATAAACTCCAAACAGAAAAGGAGAACTGAATTTGCAAAGCAGGAACACAATCATTAAAGATAAACAAGGCATCTAGCAATCATATTTCCCCAGTGAATGAAAAGTGCTGCCTGCAAAGTGGAAACTTCCACCTCACATTGCACATAAACGGGGAAACTCCCTGGTGCAGCCATGCTTTATGTCCCATCAAGCTTTATGGTATACTTAACACTGTGTGGGAATCATAAGCCATTTCCCATCAGTGCTATCATCTCTTTGGAGTTTTGACTGAATAACTAAACAACAGTTCATTAAAAGAATGATGTAACCAAGTGATTTTTAATGGAGTCTCCAAAGATTTGGGAACAAGAAACTGTGCTGTGAATGGAAACAAACACAGACGTGCAGTATACAAATGCGTATTTCCATAACTCCCTCTAATTCATCACTGAACTGAGGGTCAAAGCACCCAGTAAGACCCAGAGTTTAAGGCAATCAGTGAATCTGTTCTTTTATATTTGGGAAGTCTAGGCAGCAAAAACTGGATGCTAACTTTCTGTGCTTTATAAATGGGATAGGTATTCTAAGAGCACTGCTAGAGGAAATATAGCTCAGTCACAGACCCTGGTCTGGGTTATCAGGTAAAAGATAGGCCTTTCAGTTAAGTTTGAACTTCAAATAAAAAGCAAGTAATTTTTTAGCTTAAATGTGTTCTAGGTATTGCATGGAACACACTTCACTAAACTTTTTTTTTTTTTTTTTAAGATTTTATTTGTTTGACAGAGAGGAACACAGCTAGAGAGGGAACACAAGCAGGGGGAGTGAGAGAGGGAGAAGCAGGCTTCCCGCAGAGCAGGGAGCCCGATGTGGGGCTCGATCCTGGGTCTCCGGGATCATGACCTGAGCCAAAGGCAGTTGCTTAACCAACTGAGCCACCCAGGCACCCCCACTTACTAAACTTTTGTTGTTGTTGTTTACCTAAAGTTCACATTCAAATGTAACTGGGTGTCCTCTACTTTTATTTGCTAAATCTGGCAATCATAACCCTAGTGAAAATCCCGCTATCTTTTATTTAAACATATTTTGTAGAAAGACATCTGGATTCACGGACTGAAGCATAATATTTGAACTACTCTCAGACTTGGGAAGTCTGAGCATTTTGAAATCCAAAATACGAGGGTTTCTGGGATATTTCACTGGGTTCATGCAAACAACCAATAGTATATTTGCAATTAAAATAAGGCTAAGACATTTATTCTGGGAAAATTCTTTTGGTTGTATTTTGGCCATGGGTTTCCTTGAAGTCTTGCCCAGTAAGACTTGAGGACTAAGTTTTTATATTGTTGTTGCTTTGGTGTTAACAATAACACTGTGGAGAGATAGGTTATAAATTTTGTATGTTCACCCATCCATCAGTGAACCGGCCAAATAAAAGTGGATTTGCCATGAGCCTAATCTTCCCAGAACTGGCTACTTTTCCAGTTCTGTTCAGCAGCTCAGGAGAGTTGACATCAAACAGTATGAGCAGCTTGGATGCCGATCCCTTGAAACCTATTTTATATGTATTATCTACTTTTTCATACACTTAACAAACATTACTGAGTGACTTCAGTGGAAGAAGTGAAGATAAAAGGGCAAACAAAATAGACAAGATCCTGTGTTGGGGGAGCTAACATTACATTATGGCGGAAGACGCCAACAGGAGGAATCCAGGCACCCCGGGGGGCTCAGTTGGTTAAGCTTCCGAAGCAGTATGAATTTTATACTGTAAAGGCCAGCAGGAAATTGGTCAGTGAGATTAGAACAGAAAGAGGTGGCCAGTGTGTCTGGAATAGACTGGAGAATGCATAGGACATGAAGTAAGAGATGTCCAGGCAAGGCTATTCAAGTCAGGAGAAGCAGCTTGATTTTATTCTTTCTTTTTGGGAGGCCTTTGTGGTGGTTTAGGCAGGAGAGTAACATGACAGTGCTGCATTGTAAGAAAACAAAGTGAAAATCTTGAATTTTCTATGTATATCATCATGACCTCTTATTAAATTTTCTCTGTGTCAAAATATTTGTGATCTGTCAGTATGGTGAAATATAGAAGATATCAAAACAATTTTAATAGATGTAGCTATAAATCAAAGACCATAGAAAAATGTGCAAAATAGTTTACAGCAATGACATCAGTTATCATGATAAATGTAAATGAAAGAAACATTCTCATTAAAAATAAAAATGCTCTCATATTAGCTAAGAAAAAGAAATCCAATAAAATGACGGCAGATTTGTTGATTCATAAAAAGCAGTACATAGAGGTTGTTATTGAACTATTTAAAAATAAATTTCCATTTCTAATTTATTGTTTAAGTAAATAAAACTATTATATATTAAGTCTAACGTTTAAATTCTAATGTAAAAATGTTAATTTTCAGACATTCTGCAATAATTAAAATACTAACTTTGCTTGTTAACTAGACTTATTGTGGTGATCATTTAGCAATGTATATAAACATCAAATCATTAGGTTGCACCCCTGAAACTAATATGTCAATCATACTTCAATAAAAATAAAATGAAATACTAATTCCCCCATACATGAAAAAATTTAACTTGTTTTTTCCATGGTCATCTTGGAAAATACTTGAATGTTCCACAGTTGGGCTGATATCTAATAAGCCACATTTTATTCCTAAAGGAGAAATTTTTTGGATTGGTAATAAAGAAGTAAAAATAGAAATATATAGAGGAAAGTCTATATATAGCCTATATCCTTACACAGAAGAAATCCTAAAATGTGCTTGAGTTTGCCAGGATACTGAAAGCTAATTACCACAGTGAGAAGAACTGACCTAAATAAGAATGACTTCGACATTCCTCCACTCCCATTGGGCTATAGATTCAGTTGTGCTGAGTGTGTGTGTGTGTGTGTGTGTAATTGTGCACGCGTGCATGTGTACATGGGGGGTACAGGATAGTAGGGAAAGGTGTGTTAAAACCACAAAGTCGGGATTATTTCAAGTCTTATATTTTCCCATAATGAAATAATTCTTGTGGTGAGATAATTGCCTCAAAATTTGTTGCTGACTGTTCTCAGACAGCACTTTTTTAAGCGAGAAAAGAGGGCATGCAATTTTCATTAACTGAGCTGTCAAAACTAAGCATGGTTTAATTAATGACTTGAGATTTTGGAGGAAAATTTTTGTGGAGACAGCACTTCTGTCATATCTTTATAAACCATTCCCTAGAGAAGCCCCAAGGTATGAATCTGGAGTTTCCCTTCTATCATTAGGGGAAATAATCTTATGCAGATGAGTTGAAAAACTTAGTATAACAGACATTCTACACTTGGCAATTTCTGATTAAATTTTATAAATTAAGGTGATAAGTGACTGACAGTCAATCTTGTTATTCAGGGGAGAATGACCCTAAAGTGGAAAACTGATCATGTGATTCTAACTTGCCCTACCTTGCCATTACTAATATTTTAATGAGTTCCTAATCTAAAATATATTCCATTTGAAATGAAAACTTGTTCCTTTCATGCCACATGAATGGCAGTTAATACTCCTTAAAGCTTCTCAGTGGGAACAATTTCCAAAGTAACTGGAGGAAATATTCTCTCCTTCTCAATATTTGCCAAGTGAAATAGAAACAATTAGCTGCATATTCTGCTGAGTTCTTGATCATCTGGCAAATTAAGACAAAGCACAAAGGATACGTTAGTTGCTGACCAAGTGATAATTTAGCTCATGAACAAAAAGCAGATTGTGGTCAGAAGAGGAGTCTTTTACAGTTACAATCATTCTGAAAAGAATGCCATAATTACAGTACAATATTCTTCCCGTCTGATCATGGCCTTGCTCAGGACAGCAGGTTGCTAGTGAGACTCTAATGTCTTTCTTTCTTATCCACTGTGAGTCTTGTCTTTCATCTGTAATTAAGGCCTTTGATATGCACGACCTTCATTAGCACTGAGATAATGAAACAAATCAGACCAAATATCCTGTTGTTGAATTTGCAAGAGCTACCACAAATGCTAATCTCCTTTATCCTCAACTTGTGCCTATGCAAAAATATGTTATTCTAGAAATACCTCTATTTAGATTTCAGGGTGTTGACAAAGTCAAAATATTATTCCTTTTTTGAAATATTGTATATTAAATTAATTGCAGACAGGGGTTGATTCTTTTATTTGAATATCTTTGATAGCCTGAGCAAATTAAATATACAACAGGATCTATTCCAACTATTTTCATGGTGAAATAATTTCATATTTGACATGATTAGATGTTCACTCATGTGAGAAATCTTGCTATTCAAACTAAATTTATTTTATTTGTCCACTCACTCTGTGTGCCAGATATTGGGATGAGCATTTTACACATGTGATCTCTACTCCTTGGAATAAATCTGCAAAGCAAATTTTATTATTCCCATTCTATGTATGAAGATACTTAAGCTGAAAAAAAAATAATGTTTCCCTAAAAAACATGAACTATGTGGCACAGTTACTTCAACTGAAGAGGAATGTTTGAGGGGAGAGTAAGATGAGCAGAGGGAGGGGTGTCTCTTAGAACAATGTTTTCTGAGCACCAGCGTTGGAAAGAGAGCAATGAACAAAACACTAGAAGAAACAGCAAAAGAGGGAAGTGAAGCGTCAGCGGTCTGACCACAGTTCCTTTAAAGATGTGATCAGTGTAACTTAGGTTTTTTTTTTTTTTTTTTAATATTTTATTTATTTCTTTGACAGAGAGAAACACAGCTGGAGAGGGAACACAGCAGAGGACGTGAGAGAGGGAGAAGCAGGCTTCCCGCCAAGCAGACAGCCTGATGTGGGGCTGGATCCCAGGTCTCCAGGATCATGACCTGAGTCGAAGGCAGTTGTTTAACCAACTGAGTCACCCAGGGGCCCCTGTAACTTAGGTTTAAAGAATGCCACGTGATCCAGTTTCATTCTGCATGTTGCTGTCCTATTTTCCCAATACCATTTGTTGAAGAAACTGCCTTATTTTTCCATTGGCTATTCTTTCCTGCTTAGTTGAAGATAAGTTGACCTTAGAGTTGAGGGTCTATTTCTACAAACTGGTGTAGCCACTCTGGAAAGCAGTATGGAGATTGTCTCAGAAAGTCAAAAATAGAACTATTGTACAACCCAGCAATTGTATTACTAGATATTTATCCAAAGGATACAAACAGTGATTTGAGGGCCACTGGCTCCCCTGTGTTTATAGCAGCAATGTCCACAATAACCAAAATATGGAAAGAGCCCAGATGTCCAATGACAGATAAATGGGTATAGATGATGTGGTTTATATGGATAATGTAATATTACTCAGCCATCCAGAAGAATAAAATTTTGCCATTTGCAAGGACATGGACGGAAATAAAAGGCATTATGCTAAGTGAAATAAGTTAAAGAAAGACAAATACCATATGATTTCACTCATATGTGGAATTTAAGAAATAAAACAGATAAACTTTGGGGAAGTGAAAGAAAAATAAAATAAGGTAAAAATAGAGAGGGAGGCAAACCATAAGAGACTCCTAACTCTGGGGAAACAAACTAAGGGTCGCTGGAGGGGAGGAGGAATGGGGTAACCGGGTGATGGATATTAAGGGTGGGCACTTGATGTAGTGAGCACTGGGTGTTATATGCGAATGATGAATCACTACATTCTACCCTTGAAACTAATAATACACTATGTGTTAAACAAATTGAATTTAAGTAAAAAGAAAGAAGGAAAGAAAGTAAAGTGTCAGATACGTTCTTTGGGCTTCTTCCCCCTACTGCCCAAAGCCACATCATGGGTTCTACCTGCCATAGGTACTGTTGTTTCTATTTTGGTTCAGACACAGGTTTTTCTTATTATAGAGAGCTCACTGTTTTTCCCCCCTTGAATCACACAATCTCAATGGGTCCATCGGGTGGCCTTTTCAGATTCCAATTTCACACATAGACCGTGCCTGCATTTACTCTGCTGCATGAAAACATGCAAACCAACTACTACATGACATGCAGATATTTATGCCTGATAAAAAGGAATACTTTTTAGTTTGAGGGTTTCAAGGTAAATATTAGGAGTATAATATATGAACATCAGTACATGGAATTTATGACATCTATTTTATTTGCTTGGAAATTTTTAGAAGTTTCTTCCTGGTACTTCAGTTATGTTATGAATAAGTGAGGTTGCAAGAGGGCTAAGTTTCACAGACCCAGTTCCATGAAGCATAGTGTTGAGAGAGGGCAGAATGATAGCTTTGATTCTTATTCATGTGGACTGGGTTCTACATAGGCAAAAGCTTAGACCTACAGTCACAGATTAGCTTTATGCTGGTTAATTGTAAAACAAATGAGCTTACTATCTTTGTGCAGGGCCTTTTGTAAAATGGTTTATCATACAATTTTCCATTATTGTGTTACCGGTCTATTATTTTCAATTATATTTAGGTACCTTGAGGTCAGTGATGACGTCTTATTCATCTCTGTATCTCCAGAAACTCCCATGAGTCCTGGAACCTAGAAGATGCCAAATGAATGTTTGTGCAATTAAGGATAGAACAAGGTATCTACATAACAGATGATGTTAGCTATAAGAGCAGGAATCAAGCAGTGTCAACCTTTGGGAAACTCACAATAACACAACCATCACATGAAACAGACCACAAACATATTCCATTACCTAGTTTAGCTATTTCAGCTGTAAGGTATTTTAACAGTCAACCATTGTCTTATTAACACTTTAACAGACTATTGCACATGTATTATCATACAATAATAAAAATGTATACCTCTCTTGGGCATCTGGGATTTGGGTTCATCTGGGCTCGGCTGCAAGCTGTGGGTTGTATTATCTAGCCAGCTTCATTATTCTGTCATCTTTCTTGGACCAAAGGTAGATGTGGCATGTTCTTCTCAAGGTAAGAGGTAGGAGTGCAAGAGAGCAACTAACCACACAAACTTATTCCAAAGACTTTCTCATATCATGTCCCCTGACAACCCATACGCCAAAGGAGTCATTATCACATGGCCAAGACCAAATTCAAAGGCTGGGGAGTACAGTCTGGCTACAGTGAAGCTATCATATGCTTACTGATAATCATTCTGTTAAAAATAAGTCAATGATTGGAACCCATAGTTTAATCTATTTCAGACATGTTCACTGATATGTAAACAAAGGGACAAACTAATGCATACCTTCAGGAAGCATGCTTTGTGGCTATATTCTAAGGGTTGCCATTTGCATTTTATTCTATGAGATGGAGTCCTTTGGAGTTGTGTACTCCATCAGTATGATAATTTAGTGGAATTGGAGCCAGATAACCATGCATTGTGGTTATAATTTATTTTATTTTAAATTACTACAAATGTACACACAACAAAATCTATTTATAAAATAATCTAATTAAAGTTTTATTTGGAAATATTCTCTGTTGTATGGCAGTTCAACTAAGTTCAACTGTGTCATCCATCCCTCTACCTAGCCGAGGTAATAGATAACTTCATTTATTTAAATGAGTGAAATATGTGAAACACTGAGCATAGCACTGGACATATAATAAAGGTTATGTAAATTTCTGCTATAGTAATAATGATAATAAGAGCTGAAAAGATGATGGAAAGGACAGAAAGCAGAGAATTCATTGATACCTGAGAATTAGTATAAAAGAAAAAACAAGATCAGGGTGGGGCTAGTCTGTGAGGTCGGTTTAAGCAGTGTGACTGTACTGGTCATTTGGTCAACATGGTAATAAGCAAGAGAGAAGATGAATTCAATGAAATCATTGATAATATAACCACAGTGGGTAGCTTAGAGAACTAACACCTGCTTCTAGCCCTGCACAGTGAGTAAAAAGCTAGTGTCAAAGGTAGAAAGTATAATATGAGCAAAACAAAGTCAAAATATTAGGTATAATTATATGAAATTTTAACTTTTTTAACCCAAAGTGGTCAATACTGGCAACTTCAAATGGTTCAACCAATAATACCAATAAAATAAAGAATCTAGGTGCTTCTGAGCAGTCAGAAACCTTTCCCTCCATCAGGGTTTTAAAACTATAGATATGAAAAATTATCAGGATAAAATAGATGGAAAAACACCAGTGGCGTTAAAGGAAATCCAAGCATTAGAAACTGACTTATGTCAATGGAGACACATTTTGTTGACCCATTAGTTATGTTTATCACTTCAGAAGACAACCAACACAACCAGGGAAAATGTAAGAAAAAAAAATTAAAAAGTAGTTGAGAGCTTATCCACAATCCCTAATGTCTAAAACATGATCGTGATTACTTGGAGAAGAAGAGTTGATTATGTAAGAGTTGATAACCTTTCTACCTATTGTAATAAGGTGTTGGTTATGCTGTACGCAGTCCACATGAAGTGTTGTTCTGGTTTATCTCAATTAGCAATGTCTTCTTGTGCAGAAACCAAAGTTAAACAAGTATTCTTAAAGCAGAAATGTCTGCTCCCAGATGTATTCAGCCAAATATCCGATCATATTAGTACATATCATGAAGGTGATAATCTGGGACTGCCAGGCTTGGTTACATGAACACTGCTTATACACCTAGTCTCTTTGCAGTAACTGATATTGATGAGCATGATCAGGGAAGCCAGTTTTATAAAAGGAATGTACTCTTGCTTCTGATAAAGAGCTATCATTGAGCTATCTTGTCTCCCCAAAATTCTTTTACTGATCACTATTTCAACTTAAGTGGGCTCACTTAAACTTTTAATGGACCAGCAAATGTGCAGGTCTGTGAAAAAAAAAACAAAACTGTATAGAATCTGCTAAAAACACATCAGACAGATTTACATCCCTCCATTATAAGTGCAAAGTCAAATGAAAGCATCTTCCTTCTCTACCAGACTAAATGGTAATTGAAAATCTGCAGTACGTCTTGAATCATGAGTCCCAGAAGGAAGAGAGCCTCTCTGGAGGGAAGATTTAAGTGTAGAATGCAGAAGAGAATCTTCTGTTAGCCATATGCTCTGTGGGTGTGCCACTGGCGAGGTGCAGTGTTGGGAAGAAGCTGAAATTTGGTGTGACACACATTTTGTTTTTCTTGTACCTCAGGGAAAGCAGTAAGTGAGAGCGATTATTAAATTATATCAGAGAACATAGGATATTTGTTACTGAATACAGAGTAGAATTTATACTTCTCTTTTTATGTATATTCTCTTCTTATGAGCTAGGGCAGAGAACATCGCCAGCAACCTAGAAGCTTCCTTCCTGTCTCTTCCTAGTCATGACCGCTATGGCCAACATGACAGACACTCCATTGTGTTCAGGCTTCCGTCATTCCTTTTGAGAGGTCAGCTTTTGTCTGGCTCTTGAGCCTCAGAGGAAGTGTCTTTGCTCACTCTCGACCCAAACTCAGCTGTTTTCAGGATTTTCTCTTCACTCTTTGTTTTCCAACAGTTTTACTATAACACACCTACACGTATGTGTGCATGTTTATCCAATTGAATATTTTTAGCTATTACCTCTTCAAGTATTGTTTTTTTCCCTGTTGTGTCAGCTCTTTTTACAATCTTATCACGTGCATGTTTGAATGGGTCAGCTAATGTCTTTTTTTTCTCTGTATTTTCCATTCTTTTTTGCTCTCAAGTTGCATAGGTATGTTCTATTAAGCTTCCCTTACTTTATGGATCTTTATGTCTATTAAACCCACTCTGTTTTAAGTCTATGCATTATGTCCTTAATTTCAGTTATAACATTTTCAGATTTCTAATTATTTTAGAAATTTTTTAGAAATCTAAATTTTAAAAATCTAATTTTTTCTGATTATTTTAAAAATATGGTTTTATCATGGCATTCTTCACTTTTTTATCAATTAATTGAACATAGTGATTGCCATTATTTTAAAGTCAGTGTCTGATAATTCCAAATAGATGAACACTGGATATTGTCTGATTGTGGGTTTTTATGGGAGGAGGGTGTTTTATTTCTTGGACCACATTGTGGGTTTTTATTTAAATGTTGAATATTATTTTATTATATTTATATATTTACTATATAAATATATATAATTTATTATTTTATATAAATAATTTATTATTTATATATTTACTATATTATATATTATATTTATATATTTTATAATATATTATATGATATAAATACATATTTATATCATTAATATTTGTAATATATAATTTATATTTATATAATATATAAATATATACATATTATAAGTATTTATGATATTTATAATATAGATACAAAATATTATATATAAACTATATTACATACATATATATATTTTCCCCCCTATTCTCTGGCAGGAGGCTTGAGTGCAAGCATGTCACCTTAATGCAGTAAAAAGAATCTGCCTTGAGGTTGAGATGCAGTATTTTCTGTTAAGGTTCCATGTACACCCAGTTCATCCTACTTCCTAAGACTGAAGGTCTCCATGGGACACAGCGGACACAGCTCAGACATAAGATGTTCACTAAGGACACATTTTGGTAGGTCCCAACGTTAATTATTTTCTGTCAACCATAGCACTTTAAAATCTGTTTGTATGTCTAGCAATTTTTTGCTTATATTCACAATTTCTCCTCTTCTTCAACTTAAGAATTTAGTAAATGCCATAATGCTGAAAGGGTTAATGATGTCCCATAATGCTGTGGGCTTCCTTCTTTGTGTTTCCCTTTCTGTGCTTCTGTGCTTTGGTTCCTCAGTCGAACTGCATAGGGAACCTCAAATACTACTTTTATCCTTTTGATTTCCTTGAGATTTTCAAAGGCTTCTCTTTTTTCAACCTTATAGTCATGGCCCTCTGTTGTATTTCTTAGTTTCTTGTAGTACCTTCAAAACACTGATGGGAAAGGCAGCTTGTAGAATGTCAGTTCCCTTTCTCCTTTTTCCTCTTGGATTTGGTTGCTTCATCAGCTCTTCAATGGCTTCTAGATGGCAATTTTGTTTGCCTTTGTTTTCCAATTGTTCTTGGCAAACGCATTTTCAGCTACAATATTCTCCCTCATGTTTGAGCATGGAAGTACAAAATTATCATTAGTGCCTAAATAATTACACGTTGCATGAATTATAATAGATACAAAGTGATATACCTTTTTCCTTATTGTTTTGATTTCTGGTCATATGAAATAGCTTTTTAGTATGTGTTGTGACTATGTTTTCTATATATTTTGTTGACATCCTTTGCCTATTTTTCTATTAGTATTTTTTTCTTTTTTAATTGTCAGAGCTACTTTTAAATTTAGGATATTAATCTTCTAAGTTTTATACATTTTAAAATAATTTTTCTTTATTTTTTCATTCAATGATGGCATTTTTAATGTGTAATCATTTAAAAATGTAAGTAGCCTTCATTTTTCTTCTTCCATGTGTTTTTGCTATATGTCATTCCTCCAAGGGTTATCTCTATCACCAAAGTTATGATATTCATCTATATTTTATGAGCAATAGTATTTCATATTTTGTATTTAAGTATTTGATACACCTAGAATTCTTTTTATGGATTGATGTAGGGATACATAATTCATTTTCCCCCTATTTTTAAAAGAAATGGCTGGCCAGTCATTTCAGAGCTACTTAACAAATTATTCTTTTATTTTTTTAAAGATTTTTTTATTTATTTGAGAGAGTGAGAGAGAAAGAGAGCATGAGCAGGTTGGAGGAGCAGAGGCAGAAGGAGAAGCTGACTCCTTGCTGAGCTGAGCAGGGGGCCCAAGGTAGGTATCGATCCCAGGACCCTGAGATTATGACCTGAGCCAAAGGGAGACACTTAACCAACTGAGCCACCCAGGTGTCCCAACAAATTATCCTTTCACATTTATTTTTAATATCAATATCAATATCATTTTCTTAGTTAACATATCTTGATTTTTAAAAAATGTATACATAATTTTAAATGAATTTTAAGACTTTTCTTATTGTTTATTTATCTCTACAATCTTGTTTGATGTGTCTTTTAAATATATTTTGATATCTGAAAGGGTGTGTCTTCCTCCTTATTGCTCCTCTCAGAATATTCTGGGATGTACTGGTATATACTTATCCTCCTAAATGAGTCTTGTTTACTTTTTATATTTAAAATAATTCTTTAAGAATGTTACTCGGGAAAAGTACATCAACTAGTTATTTTACACATTAATTCATTATCTCTCTGGATTTAAAAAAAGTCCATTCCAGGAACTTGTTTAGGATGAGCCCATTACGATTTATGAATCCAATTGCTGGACCACACTGAAATAATCAACACTCCAAGTATAGCCAAAACAGATCAAATAAATTTTATTTTTGTCTTACGGAATGTTGGGTTGTAGATTAAGAAACTGTAAATAAGGAGCACCTGGGTGTTTCAGTCAGTTAAGCATCCAGCTCAGGTCAGATCTCAGGATACTGGGATCAAACAACACAACATACTGGGCTCCATGCTCAGCATGGGGTCTGCTTCTCTCCTCTCTCGCCCTCTGCCCTTTCTCTTACTCTCTGCCTCTAAAATAAATAAGTAAATATTAAAAAAAGAAACTATAAATAATATTTTAATGATAATAAGAATGAAAACATAGTAATAATGACAAGAATAATTACATAGTGTATTAGGAGCACAAGCTCTGTAGGAAGATTGCTCGAGTCTAAACTTTACCACAACTGCACAGTTACTGCCACTGTGGCTCTGGGACAAAAACTTACTCTTTTGTGCCTTGGTTAACTCACCTTTAAAATGAAATAATAATTAGGGGTATCTGGGGGGCTCAGTCATTAAGCATCTGCCTTTGGCTCAGGTCATGATTCTGGAGTCCCAGGGTCTAGTCCCGAATCAGGCTGCCTGCTCAGCGGGAAGCCTGCTTCTTCCTCTCTCACTCCTCCTGCTTGTGTTCCCTTTCTGGCTGTGTTTCTCTTTGTCAAATAAATAAATAAAATCTTTAAAAAATAATAATAATAATTTTTATTATTAAATGGAATGATACAGGTTGGTATCAGTTGTCGTTCTTCTTTTATTAATGTTACTATTGATATTAGTTATTGAGACTCTATCAGGCACTTGTAACTATATCAAAATTACCAAATAATTCATCTTCAGTCTTCATGATGTTTATGTAGCTATCTTAGAAAATAAATTGGATACCCTTCCTTTGTATTTATCATGGTGGACATATGTAGATATCCACAGAAAGAGACATAGGAAGGGGGACCTGAGTGGCTCAGTCAGTTAAGGGTCCAGCTCTTGATTTAAGCTCGGGTCATGATCTGGTCATGAGATCAAGCTCCATGTTGGGCTCACATTCAGTGGGGAGTCTGCTTGAGATTCTCTCCCTCTGCCTGCCCCCCCCAAGATAAATTTAAAAATCTTAAAAAAAATGAAATGAATATAGGAGTAAATTCATCTGGAAGTCAATATATACAAATAAAACTTTGGATAATTATAAAACTCCAGTGATACTGTATAGATTTTCTGCCTCTTTCTCTATTTTGATGAAAGCCTAATCACCATTTTTTAGTTCCACATCCTCTCTGCTACCATTCCTTTTGCCATCATCACAGTTGGATACTGAGGATAATTGTGAAACAAGAAAATTTGGTCTTCAAGTGGGAGAATAAGTGGCAGGAACCGATGGAACATTTTAGAAACAAAGACTGTAATAGTATGGGCCTCTCCAAAGCCATATAAACTAAAGAAGGTTAAGGAAAAGGAAAACTATTTCTCCATGGCTTGTTTTTCTGAATTAGTTATAACTGCATAAGCCAAATCATAAACTATTCCATACTTCTTTCATTCAAATATGTACATTATGTAAGCAAATTCAACTTTTTGGTTGTAGTTTCATAATTTAAAGATGTTTTACCATTTTTGAAGTTTTTAGGTGAAGCTTTGGGTAAACTTCAAAGAAAGTAGCATCGGACATAGACATTGTGATTAAAACAGAATGATCTGCTGTGTCCTTAGGAAGGGTGGTTGGTTTACCACAAAGCACAGCATAGATGGAGGTATATTGATGTGGTCATCATGAACGTGAGGCAAGTTTTCATATTTGTTGTTTTAGATACTTGATATTCTCAGGTATCCAGAGTAATGTAGGTTCTCTAATCAATGTCAAAATATATGGAAACAGAAACCACAAAGTTAATTTAGAGATTTGTACAAAAATATGGCACCCAAGGGACCAAGCACTATAGGCTACTGGTAAATATAATTTCTCTCTAGAGATTAACTTGTATGAGATGTTATTTGGTATTTGGAAGGTTGCCAGGTGAATATGAAGTGATAACCAACTGTAGCATCCAACAGTCATACCCTCCTATATCATTTTCACTGAGGCAATATGTCTACCTAATAGACATGGAATTGTGGTCTCTTTGCAGATGGTCCTTTGTCTTGGATTATATTGCTAGCAAAGTATTTTGGGGCTCCCTCTTTCAAGCCTCCAAGCTGATAATCATCCTTTCTCTAAAACTTCTTTCTTCAAGTAGAGCAAAACAAAAAGGGTAAGATTTTGTTGTTGACATTTATATTCCAGTCTTTCTTCTACATTAACAAAATTAGAATAGAAATATTTATCTAGCATTTCCTTACTGATTGTTACTTATGTGTGATTTATTTTACATTTAGCTGGCCTTATTCCTTGTATCCCATTGTCCATCACAGACAATTATTTAAGTCTAGGATACATCTTAATGTTATCCTATAGTGTTGTATATATAATGATGACTCCAATGGAATCCATCTATATTTCAGGTTCTATCTATCTATCTATCTATCTATCTATCTATCTATCTATCATCTATCTATCTATCATCTATCTATCTATCTATCTATCTATCTATCTATCTATCTATCCACACATACATACGTTTAGAGAGGGAGGGGGTAAGGAGCAAAGGGAGAGATACTTTCTTAAGCAGGATCCCATATGGGTGGAGCCTGGTGTGGGGCTTGATCTCACAACCCTGAAATAATGACCTGACCCAAAAACAATGGTTGGGCACTTAACCAACTGAACCCCCCAGGTATCCCTCAGACAATAGATTTAATAAGACATATAATGAGTAAAATCACTGAATAACTCCTGGGGATAACTGTGGTATCCCCTATATCTGCTCACTTTTCACATTTCTTTCTCTTAACCCTTACTCTCTCATTTTCTTTTCATTCATTGTTTTGTCCTCCTTTTACACATTTACTTTCCCCTTTGCCCTCTTTGTCTTCTTCCTTTCTTCCCCTGCCCTTTTTTGTCTTTCTCCTATCTGAGGCCAGCCAGTGGTATTTATATAAATAGCTGTTGGAGAGAGAAAGTAGGTCTGCTAATAATGAACCACAAGGGAGTAGATATAGCTCCCCCCCCAATATCTGTTAAGACAGAGACACAAGAGCCTTCATCAAAATTTTGTTCAAAAGTAGAAAATTATTATTTGAATCATTAGGAACTAGATAAAATCAAAGTCTATAGTCATATATATATCAAGAGCTTTATCTCATTTAATGTAATTTTGTGTCTCAGTAATCACCCAGAGTGTTTGATAAATATAATCTAGGTCCTATAAAAGATCTACCAGTTTCAGATAAAATACACTTCTTCAGATGAGTTTCTTAGCTCTTCCTAATACATTCTCCCAATGATGTGATTTCTTTTTAAGTTACATTTTTAGTGTAAATTAATGTAATGACCTTCGGCTCAGGTCATGATCCTGGAGAACCAGGATGGAGCCTTGCATTGGGCTCCCTGCTCAGCAGGAAGCCTGCTTCTCCCTCTCTCACTCCCCCTGCTTGTATTCCCTCTTTAGCTGGGTTTCTCTCTCTCTGTCAAATAAATAAATAAAATCTTAAAAAAAAAAAAAAAAAGCTTATCATCCAGGAATTCTTAAACTAGAAGTATTATAGTCACCAGGGGATTCACAAATCCCTGATTTTATGTAAAATCTTGTGTGTAATACTAGTTTGCTTTTTTTTTTTTTTCTGGAAAATGTGTTCATGGTCCTCATGAGTCTCTCAGAAAAAACCATGATGCAGAAATTAAGTAGTGCTGCTTTTAACCCCATCCATGCTCTTAATTGGATTTTTAAAAAAAAATATTTTATTTATTTGACAGAGAGAAACACAGCCAGAGAGGGAACACAAGCAGGGGGAGTGAGAGAGGGAGAAGCAGGCTTCCTGCCGAGCAAGGAGCCTGATGTGGGACTCCATCCCGGGTCTCCGGGATTATGACCTGAGCCAAAGGCAGTTGCTTAACCAGCTGAGCCACCCAGGCGCCCTTAATTGGATTTTTTTGATAGACTTTATTTTTTTTAAACAGTTTTAGATTTATAGAAAAATTGGACAGAAGGTACAAAGATTTCCTATAACCCCTCTGCCTCCATGCATATACAGCCTACCCAACTACTGGATTTTTTAAAAGTCAGACTCAATAATGTTTAATTTTGTTGCTTAATTAAATTGTATTAGCATATTAGGAGTCAGTCCAGTCTGAATCATTTCTTCTTTATCTTCAAGATACTTTCTCTAGAACAGAGGTTCTCAAAATTCAAAGTACATAAAAATTATCAAGAGATCAGAATAAAGAACACATACTGATTCATGTAGTTTGGGAGCCCAGGGTACGTCTTTCCTCACAAACTCTCAGGAACTAGATCTCCCTCTATGTGTGTATCCTGATTGGATATTTGTTAGACATGTCTAACAAATAGACATGTCTGGGAATATTTGTTAGAGATATCCATTTCCAGGTCCCTCCCCAGATCTTCTGAGCCAAAACCTGCATTTCAGTCGGATCCTGGGCACTTGGTATGCTCATTGAAGTTTAAAAAACACTGATCTAGACCAGTGCTTCTCAATCCTGGTTGTAGGATGGGATTTACTCAGGAAACTTTTGAAAAATGGTGCCCAGCCCTCACTCAGACAATGAAGTTAGAATCAGGAGGGGAATGGATAAGGGAATCTGAACATTAGTGTTTTTACTTAGGCACCCGGAATGATTCATTTTCTACCAAATGCTAAGTACAATGAATGCCCAACAACACCTGCTACCAACAGTATTTAAATTCCAGAGAGGATTTAAAAAAAAAAAAAAAGGAACTGGTAGTTTCAGAAAATTGGGTATCCAATGAGATCAAACTTCTAAATAGCCACAACATGAGCAAATGAAGCAATGTCTCAAAATGAAAGAAATTGTTTCTAATTTAGACTGCTATTCCAATCTAAATTATTAAATATGAAGGAAGAGTGGAGAATTTAAACATATTTACCTTTCTCAGAAGCTACTAGAAGAATGCTTACTGAAAGAAAGAAATAAGTTAAGGCAAGAAAGATATGACGGTCCAACTCAGGCAAGATGACATGTTGAGTCATGATGACATGAGAACAGACTATCATGGATCCTGGAGAATTACCTCCAAAAAGAGAATAAATGTATAGTTACAGTTGGTTACAAGATTTGACCACAATAAAGGAGGTTTTAGGCTTGAACTGCTAATTTTGTGACTGAGTTAAGAATCTAGCAACTATCATCTAGCCATATACTCATATATACAAGTATAAGAAGTGTATTATATTATATATATAATATATATGAATATACAAAGTAAAGTATTTAAAAAGACAGTTGTCACCAAAACTTTTTTAAAGTGCATATTAATTTAGAATTAGTGGATTTTTTTAACAATGTTTGCATGGTGTAATAATACAAACACCAAATATTGATATAACAATAATTGTATATCATATGATAGAAGAAAAAGGAAAATATCAGTGATTCAAGAGGGGAATCATGTTTAGAACAGATAGATAATGTCTAAACCAGAAACTGAGGAGACAGAGTAGTTAGCAGGTTATTTGGACACCTGGACATAACTACCAGATGAGATATCTAATAATAAAGTGTTTGCCTCCAAGAACAGGAATCAGGATTAGAGAGGGATTGAGAAAAACTTTACTCCTTTGTTTCTTTTTTTTTTAATATGTATATCTCATATTATGAACATAGAATTAAC
This sequence comes from Spilogale gracilis, assembly GCA_004023965.1. Taxonomy (NCBI): domain Eukaryota; kingdom Metazoa; phylum Chordata; class Mammalia; order Carnivora; family Mephitidae; genus Spilogale; species Spilogale gracilis. The sequence continues at coordinate 16,321 of PITA01005716.1, read as the reverse complement.
CTTGAGAAAAATAATCATATTTCAAAAGCATATGAGGCCATTAACCATAACTCACAGGATTTATTTAACATTTACTACAACATTCCATCAAATGTGGTATGGAATGTGGAGAACGGTAAGCATAGACACTGCCCATAGTCATTCCATAGTGTAGCCAGTATGATGCTCTTATATAGTATCTATTGTTACTATTACATTTATAATGTATTTACTTAGAGTCCTCTGATTCCTAAGGGACCAGGAGCTCTTTGAAGAAAGGTTCTCTGTTCCAAGAGCCTCTTTTTTATACTTCAGATATAGTAGGTGTTCAATAAACATGATTTGAAAGTAACTAGCTGCTTATAAATTCAAAAGCATAGACTTTAATAAACCCAAGTATGCATCAGAGTCAACTGACAACCTTCTAAAAAATATTAGAGTCTTGTTTCTACTTTCTGAGTATCTGATTTAGGTGATGTATTAAATGTGTATTATTTCAAAAGGGCAAGACATGATTCAGAGATGTGTCCTCTCAGAAAGTGGAGCATATAGGTGCTTTAGCGGAATACTGCGTTCTATGGGATTCTGAGGAGAGTGCGAGTTGTTTCAGACAGGAGAATATGGAGGAGCCATTGGTGGAAGTACACATTTCTTACCACCTCCCTGTAAATGCATCCTGGTTTGGTGGCTCTGGCCATTCTTATCAGTTCCTGTTGTTATTTAAAGTAGAAATTCTTAGCCTTAGGTTAACCCCAAGGCCCCGCTTAAAATATCATGGCTCCATTTGTTAAGGGTTACATAACAGAGCATTTTCTTATCATGCTTTATATCCAGATGGATCACAGCAGGTTTCTTCCCAGCCTCAAAATAATTTCTATACTTTTCCTTATAGCTTGAGAATTTTTTGTCCAGCAAATACCAGAAAGACCATGGCTGGTGTTCAAACTTGATGAGTGTTGGTCCTCACTCTGCCCATCTCTCACCAATGCTATAACCTCAGGCATCAATGATTAACCACACTGAGCCTATGTTTTCATGTAGTAAATGGAATGATGATTACTAACTGTTTTGTAAGGTTGTTACAAGTATGTGATGGAGTCATGGCTAGAAAAGTTTCAGCAATTGTAAGTTTTTACATATCTAAGGGAATTGTGTTATTATGATTATTCTTCAGTATTGTTTATCCATTTTGTCATCATGCTATCATTTATACTTCAAACTTGGTTGCCCAGGTTTGGTCTGTTGGGAGCAGGATTACTTGGTGATACACAAGAAATGGGAAGCTAGAAATGTTTGGTGATTTTACGTAGATATTATTCATGAGAATAAACATGAATATGAATGATGAAGGTCAAAGTTGAGAAGGCAGACTGATAATTTATCCCACTGAATTTGAACATTTTACAATTTGAGTTATAAACTATCTCTGTTTTTTTAAAAAAAGAAATGAATGTGGTTGCTGGTGAAAAATATAACTTTATGGGGCATCTGGGTGGCTTAGTCATGAGGCGTCGGCCTTCGGCTCAGGTCATGATCCCAGAGGCCCCAGATCGAGCCCCACATTGGGCTCCCTGCTTGGCAGAAGGCCTGCTTCTCCCTCTCTCACTCCCCCTGCTTGTGTTCCCTCTCTGCCTATGTTTCTCTCTGTCAAATAAATAAATAAAATCATATCTATATATAGATATAGATATAGATGATATAGATATAGTTATATTAAACTTTACATTTGATACATTTTAACAGAGTTCCAAGAAATAATTTGTAAAATAAATGTTCATGATACAAGAGCCTCATGCACCTAGACTTAATGTTCTAGAATATTAGAAAACTGGAAAGATGTAATCTGGTGGGTAGACTGAAAATTGCTTGATTGCATGGCAGGCTAATTTTACATTCACCTTTCCTTAATCTTTATTTGTGTATATTTTAAATGAAATATAAAGATTTGCATTATTATGAATACTATAAAGCTTTTTAAACATATAAAAAAAGAATAACTCATTTCTTTATAATCGATTAGAAAAATTTCAGGGGAAATGATTTAATGATGAATGGCAGCATATGTTTAAACTTCCAATTATAAAACATGAGTCAATTAAAAGTACTAATTTCAGACTTTCATTAAAAAAATCTCAGAAAACTCAAATTGTGATCTCCAGGGTCAAAAGAAAGCACACAATAATCAGTAGGAACCAAATATGATGACCTATTTTTCAATGGTCATTTTTCATAACAATGATAAAAATGACATTTTTTTCTCATAGCATACTTCAGACAAGTCATTTTTTTAGGAATAATTTATTTCTGAGATGCAAGAGAAACACTTCTCTAGAGCATCTATATTTTACCCAGGAAGGCTTGAGGAAAATATCACTCTAATTTTAAAACCGAAGTTGAATTGGGCTATTTTGATATCACCTATTGATAGGTACTATACTTTTCTCTTTCCTGGGAAGTCTTCCCTGGCTGCAGGAAAAAGCAAAACATAATTTTATTACTTTTCCAAATTGGTATGTATAGTACTTTCATCAACATCAATGATAAATTATGCATATAGAAAGGCGGAGGGAAAGTATGAGAAAAAGAAAAAGCATTACTCATGGTCACAGATGTCATCATCCACCAGGAAAGTCACTTATCTATTCTGGAGTTCTCAAAAAGGGTGTCTTTCTACACCATTTCAGACCACAGAGAGTTGTGCCTGTTCTGTGTACTGGCCTACACAGCAAAGCATTCCTTAAGTCCATGAGTTACTCTTCTAATGACCAGATAAGATATACGATGACCAGTTAAACTGGAATTTCAGGTAAATAACCAGTAATTTTTTTTTTTAAGTATCAGTATAACCTGATTTTTTTTTTTTTAACAAACAGGGTTTCATTAGTTTCAGGTGTACAATACAGTGATTCAGTAATTCCATACCTAACCCAGTGCTCATTACAACAAGGGCACTCCTTACTCTGCAACATGTATTTAACCCATCCCCCAACCCCACCTCCCCTTTGGTAACTATCCGTTTGTTCTCTATAACTGTTTCTTGGTTTCAATCTCTCTCACTCTCTCTCTCTTTTTTCCCTTGCTCATTTGTTTTGTTTCTTAAATTCCACATATGAATGAAATTATATGGTATTTATCTTTCTCTGGCTGACTTATTTCTCTTAGCACAATACTTTCTAGATCCATCCATACTGTTGTGAATGGCAAGAGTTCATTCTTTTTTATGACTAATATTCTACTATAGGTCTATATACCACACCATCTTTATCCATTCGTTAGTTGATGGATACTTGGGCTGCTTCCATAATTTGGCTATTGTAAATAATGCGGTTATCAATATAAATGTGCATGTATCTCTTCTAATTAGTGTTCTTGTATTATTTGGGTAAATACGTAGTGGTGTGATTGCTTGATCATAGATAGTTTAATTTTTAACTTTTTGAGGAACCTCCATACTGTTTTCTACAATGGCTTCCCTAATTTGTACAGCATGTGAGTGTTCCTTTTTCTCCACATCCTCACCAACACTTGTTTCTTGTGTTGTTGCGTTTAGCCATTCTGACAGGTATGAGCTGCTATCTTATTATAATTTTGATTTGTATTTCCCTGATGGTAAGTGATGATGAACATCTTTTCTTTTGGTTGGCCATCTGGATGTCTTCTTTGTAGAAATTTCTGTTCATATCTTCTGCCCTCTTTAATTGGATTATTTGTTTTTTAGGCATTTAGTTGTATAAATTTTCTATATATTTTGGATACTCTTTATTGAATATACCATTTACAGATACTTTCTCCCATTTTGTAGGTTGCCTTTTAGATTTGTTGATTATTTCTTTTTCCATGCTGAAGCTTTTTATTTGGATGTAGTTCCAAAGTTTATTTTTTTTTATTGTTACTAAAATTTTTTCTTCCAGTGTTCCAAGATTCATTCCCCATTCCCCACACCCCCAGTGCTCCACGCTTTAGGTGCCCCCAGTACCCACCACCAGGCTCTCCCATCCCTCCACCCCCCTCTCCCTCCAAGTCCCTCAGTTTGTTTCTGTGTCCAAAGTCTCTGTTGTTTCATTTCCCTCCCTAGATTACCCTAGTTCCCATTTACTTTCCTTCTCCCACTGTCCTGCAGGTTACCCCTCATGCACCACAAGTAAGTGAAACCATGTGATACTTGACTTTCTCTTCTTGGCTTATTTCACTCAGCATCCAGTCCAGTCCATGTTGCTACAAAAGTTGGATATTCATCCTTTCTGATGGAGGCATAGATTTCCATTGTATATATGTACCACATCTTCTTTATTCATTCATCTGTTGATGGGCACCTTGGCTCTTTCCACAGTTTGGCAATTGTGGCCATTGCTGCAATGAACATTGGGGTACTTATGGCCCTTCTTTTCACTATATCCGTATCTTTGGGGTAAATGCCCAGTAGTGCAATTGCAGGGTCATAGGATAGCTCTATCTTTAATTTTTTAAGGAATCTCCACACTGTTTTCCAAAGCGGCTGCACCAGTTTACATTCCCACCAACAGTGTAAGAGGGTTCCCCTTTCTCCGCAGCCTCTCCAACACTTGTTGTTTTCTGTCTTGTTAGTTTTGGCCATTCTGACTGGTGTAAGGTGGTATCTCAGTGTGGTTTTGATTTGAATTTCCCTGATAGCTAGTGACGCTGAACATTTTTTCATGTGTCTGTTAGCCGTTTGTATATCATGAAGAAGTGCCTCTTCATGTCTCTTGCCCATTTTTTGATGTGTTCATCTTCTTTTTGGGTGTTGAGTTTGAGTAGTTCTTTATAGATCTTGGATACCAGCCCTTTTGTCTGTAGTGTCATTTGCAAATATCTTCTCCCATTCTGTGGGTTGCCTCTTTGTTTTGTTGATTGTTTCCTTTGCTGTACAGAAGCTTTTTATTTTGATGAAGTCCCAGAAGTTCATTTTCGCTTTTGTCTCCTTTGCCTTTGGAGATGTGTCTTGAAAGAAGTTGCTGTGGCCAAAGTTTATTTTTGCTTTTGTTTCCCTTGCCTCAGGAGAAACAACTAGAAAGAAGTTGCTAAGGCCAATGTTAAAGAAGTTATTGCTTGTGGTCTCTTCAGGGATTTTTTTTTTTATGGTTTTAGATCTTACATTTAGTTCTTTAATCCATTTAGAATTTATTTTTGTGTATGGTGTAAGAAAGTGGTCCAGTTTCTTTCTTTTGTATGCAGCTGTCCAGTTTTCCCAATATTTGTTGAAGAGACTTTTTCCCATTAGATATTCTTTCCTGTTTTGTCAAAGAGTAATTGATCATATAGCTGTGGGTTTATTTCTGTTTTTTTTATTCTGTTCTATTTTTTTGTGCCAGTATCCTGTTTTGATTACTACAGCTTTGTCATCAGAGCAAAGTTTCTATTTACACCTTCCTTTTTGTTACATTTGCCATCATAAGGTGATCCCAAATTCCAAACAACATCAATGGAAATGAATGAGGTAGTTAGAATTCTAGTAGGGTTGACATTCCTGGGAAAATCATGATGGGGCTTTGGGACTACTTGACACAATATTGAGGGGTTTGTGTGTCTAGCATGGTTGTGAGACCCTCTTTCCTGGAGAAAGTGGATGAAATCTTTGTGAGAGTCTAGGCTCTCATGTGGTCAGAAAGATCACTAACAGATGCATGCACAAGAAACCCTGGGGCAGGGATGTTCACAGAGGGGCTTTAGGAAACTCTTGCACATTGTGATGTGCTTGGTGAAACCTGTTGCATCTTATCAATGGATCAATATACTTTCAAGGCTTCTGGTTTAAGATTGCTTTTCTTCCCATTCTTTTACCTTTTTTTCTATTTATTTTTATTATTGAAGTACGGTTGGAAAACCATGTTGTTTGAGTTTCAGGTGTACAACATGTTGATCCAACAATTCTATACATTATGCAATGCTCAGCATAAGTATAGTCACTCTCTGTCACCATGCAATGTTACATTGTTGGCTACATTCCCTGTGCTGAACTTTTCATCTCTATGACTTATTTATTTTCTAACTGGAAGTTTGTACCTCTGAATCCCCATTGATCTATTTCACCTATGCCTCCACCCTGCTCCCCTCTGGCAACCACCGATCTGTTCTCTGTATTTATGAGTCTGTTTCTGTTTTTTGGTGATTTGTTGTCGTTGTTGTTTAATGTGACACCAAGTTGAGAGAGAACCAGGGAGAAGTCTACTCGGGGAATGAGCAGAAGAATGCCCCACCTAGGATAGTTTAACTGTTGACAGAATGATGGCACCGATGAGATGGACCAGACCTAAGTTTGCTGTGCTCTTGAATGATTACCGGAAAGCTAAAGAGATTCTACAATTATAATTGCTGTGAGCATACACAGTTTGTTGCAAAGCATTCTAAGCAGATGGTTTGATTTAAGCAGCGTCATGTGACTTTGCTAAATTAATATGAAATGCTCTTGTTAAAATAAGCAAATTTAAACTGTTAGTTAACTCAGCATCTAGAGCTTTGACTTTCTTAAGAAATTAAAATCCTTTTATGAGGCAGAACGGCAATCGGTGGCAGACATGTCCAGACTCATTCAAGGTTTTGGTGTATTCCAGTGGGTAAACTTTGAAATGGGTCTTGGCTGCCTCTAAGGGGCAATTAGTTCAGGCTTTGTTTTCAATTGCCCTTTTTACTTTGGGATAAATTTAGATTTACAAAAAGGTTATAAAGACTTCTGTATGCCCTTCCCTCAGTTCCCCCTAATCTTACATAACTATGGTGCATCACTATTATTGATACATTAATATCAAACAAACTCCAGACTTTGTTCAATTCTCTCCAGCTTTTCCACTAATGACTTCTCTGTACCAGGACCCAGTGCAACCCAGAATATCACACTGCATTTAGGGTTCAGGTTTTTGCTATCAAACGTTGGGGACATTGTGCATTGTGGTAGAGAGAGAAAAAGAAACCTTCGGGGCATTGAAACTATTCTATATAGTAGGCTCAATATAGAAACTATTCTATATAGTAGGCTTGATTCCTACATTTCTCAACAAGTGAGGATGAGTTATTTGGCCCAATGATTCTCAAATGTGGCTACATCCTGAAATCACCTAAGGAGATTTAAACGATGCTGATGCTTAGGTTCAACCCCAAGTAGACTGATTGATATGGGGTGCAACCTGGGCATCCATATTTATAAAAGTTTCCAAGGTACAACAAACCTTTAAAAGCTTTCTGCTGTTTGAGTATCCCTAGCTTGAAGCCTGATGGGGGAACAGAGATGTCATTGAGCCAGCTTCCACCAGGAGGCGATAGAGAGCAGCTTGGCGTACTCATTGCTCAGGGTCAACATCCAGAGGAGGAAAATCCTGAAGGCTTCTCTGAATTTCTGTTCTTCCTGAGAATTCCAGGGCTGGCAGGGTGGAGGGGTGGATGGAGAAAGATGCAGGTCTAGTAAGCTTAGTCAAGCCTAAATAGAGCTACATTTTGTGGACCTCAAACTTGTATTAAGTTCCCACTTAACCACAAATTTAGTGACTTAAAACAATGCACTCATTATCTTATTAGTCTGGAGGTCAGCCTTCCTTCTGGAGGCTTTAGAGTGGAATCCACTTCCTTGCCTTAATCATCTCCTGAAGACTACCTGTACCTTCTGGCTCCTGCCCCTTTCTCATATCACTCAGACCACTGCTTGCGTTGTTGTCTCTCCTTCTCTGACCCTGACTCTCCTGCCTCCCTCTTTCACTTGTAAGATACTTCTGATTTCATTGGGTTCATCAGGTTAATCCAGAATAATCTTCTCACTTCAAGCTAACTGACTTAATCATAACTGAAAAATCCCTTTTGCCACATAATATGACATTCCAAAGGTTTTGGGGAATCTTTGGTATCTTTGATGCTCTATGATACTGTCTATTACATGGGGAGTGTGGTAGATTTTAAAAATATTCCCCAAAACAGTGTCCTATGGGTAGGAATTAGGAAGTCAGGAGGTTATAACTGTATATACTAAATTGCTCCCAAGATATCAAGCTAATCTAGTCCATGACATTTCACATGCCTCAGTAGGAGAACCTGTGCCCACTTTTGCTAAGAGCCTGCATTGGTAAGGAAGCCAAGGGTATGGCCCTTTTTATCAACCTACTGAAGGCAGAGTACTTAGAGGTATAAGAGATTAAACTGTAGTCTTGATTTAGCCACTTCCAGAGGTTCTAAGAACTCAGATAGGCACAACCAGGAGGAGCAGTCAGTATCTTCAGGATCCTGGCAGAGGGGTAGTTTCCACAAGGGGTGGGGAAGCAATAGCAGGAGGATGGGCAGGAGGAGCCCCAAGCAGCGAAAATAACATGATCTTCCCCTCCGGGGAGGCTTGAAATTATGACGCAAGGAAGAGGGTATTTTTATTTTTAATACAAATTCCAGGATGGCTGACTTTCATGAACTTGACAATCACACAAGCTATGAAGGCTCTGAGGTTGTCAGCCAAGAGTGTATGGGACAGGTGTGTGAGTGTATGTGAGTGTGTGTGAGTGTGTGTGTGTGTGTGTGTGTGTGTGTTGAAGGGAAGGGGATGGGAGAGCCAATCACACAAAGAGCAATAGATGGAGGCTTTTAGCACCTGCAATGAGTAGGATATTTGAGGGACAAGAATATATGGTCAAATGAGATTTCAGGAACCTTCTGTTAAATAGACTGAGTGAGCCAATGTATTGTGTCCCAAGGAAAACCTCCATTAAGGATACACGTAGTTCTTCAAGACTCAGAGATTCATGACCATGTTTTTATATACAACACCAGGCAAGACTGGTCAAGAAAAGGCATTGGTTTTATGATGATGACAGCTCTGCTAGTGATTCTTGAATGCATCGACAAGGAGACTATAACTATTTTTGCCCAACACCAAAGTTGAGTAATTGCCTTTACCATAACTCTTAAAAACTCAATTAATATATTCTGAGAGTGTTATAGGAAAACAAGTAAATATCTAGATCATTAGCATCCCAATGCACCTGTAAATAAAAGAAAACTTGACTCAAAATGGTGTAAATGATGACATTATTTTCACAAATAACAAAAAATCCAGAGGTAGAGTGGACTTCAAATTTTTGTTTGTTGGTTGGTTAGTCTCCCAGCTATGCTCTCATTTTAGCAAACTTTGTTTAAAGCTGTTACAATATACCTTCTCTGGCAAGAGGAGTGAGTGGAATACCATGGCTAACTTAGGTTATGGGCATATTCCTCGACCAAAAATAGTGACCAACAGAATAATTCTGGGGCTGGTATAAACTAATCAGAAACATCTCCTGTAGCTGGGATGGGGCCATATTCCCCTGAATCATATACACAAAATTAGAGTTCAATTAAAAAAAAAAATGTTTGGGAGAGAATCAGCCCTGTCCACCAGTGGAAACACCTCCCTGTTGCATTTTGTGCTGAATAAATTCTCCTTTAATTCCTCTTGTGTCTCAGATGCTCTATAAAGGTAAAGAATTTATCTAAATCCTATTCCTGCCATCATGGGTCAATTGAATTTGGAAGAGGTTGACTTTACATGACATACATTATATTCACATGTTCTACCTCAGATTTGCCTTATTTAAACTGGAAACAACAGCTGCATTTTCAGGTTGGTGTTTTCATTTGGCACTGTTGCAAAGAGAATTTCAAAGTAGAGTAGCCTTTCCTCGCCCAGTGAGTGCAGCTGGTTGACCCCACAGTGTTATTTCATACTTCATTTAAACTGGCTAGAGTGGTTTCACGTGCCTGTGTGCTTGCAGAAACTTAAACTATAACTGAATGGGAATAAAAATTAACAAATAAGATACAAAATTTTTATTCTTTCTAGTATGGAAGTCAAGATTCCTGTCAGTAATTATGTCTTTCAGAGATTAAGATCACATGACCATTTAATCTCAGGAAAATGTAAAGAATAAAAAATTGGTCTCAAGTCAACTACATGATTTTTAAAATGCTTCTGAAAAATCAAAATTGAATGAATTTATCAATTATTGTCCTTTAAAATTATTATTATTTTTTGCTGCTTGCTCTGTAGAGTGTTGTTTTTTACAGTCTATTGCTGTTGTTAACAAATCACCACAAATTCACTGGTGATTTGTTATCTTACAGCTCTGAAAGTTAGAAGTCTGAAATAGGTCAGTCCCATTGGGCCAAAATCACAATATTGGTAGAGCCATGTTACTTAGGAAGGCTCTAGGGCAGAATCTTGGCTTTTCAAGCTTCTCAGGCCTCCTGAGTTCCTTGGGTCCTGACCCCTTCCTCCACCTTCACAAGAAGCAGTCGGAGGTGATGTCATTCTCAACTTGCTTCAGTCTGAGACCCACTCTCTCACCTCCCTCTTTTATTTATAAGGATCCTGTGACTGCCTTGGACCCATCTAGACAATTCAGCCTAATCTCCTCATCCCAAATGGCTTAATTTAACCACATCTATAAGGTCTCTTTTGCCAGCCAAGATAATATTTTTAAGGTTCTAGAAATTTGGACATGGATATCTTTCCTTTGGGGGTCATTATTCTGCCTACCACACCCATGGGTTCAACATTTTGGTATTTATCCATCGATTTGCTGATTTTTTCAATCTATCAGTCCTCAACATTATGTCATTTGTTTATCTCAGTTAAGACTGTAGATTTTTTGCCCATAGGCTCTCTGGCACCAAGTTGCTCTGTGTAGAACTTTCTATGGTTTGCCTGTAGCTAAAGTTGAGCTAACACCCTGGACCCCTGTGTAGCCCAACTATCAGAAGTTTCCCACCTTCCACTTCCTACGTGCTCTTCATTCTAGCTGTGATCACACTCCTCTCTCCTCTATTTAATCACTTGCTGGAAATTTTAAGACTAATCCCCATTTTTATCCTCTTTGGGAAAACTTTGCTGAGGTTTTCTTCTGCAAAAATTAATTTCTCTCTGCTCTGCTCTCATCCCACTGTCAAACTTGTTAAATTGTCAGTTATCATTTGCATACCAGTGTGCTGAGAAATATTGGCTTTATTAAGATTAAAGGACAAATTAGTCTTAAAATTACCCGAAATATTGGGTGCCTGGGTGGTTCAGAGGGTTAAGCCTCTGCCTTCGACTCAGGTCATGATCTCAGGGTCCTGGGATCAAGTCCCACATCGGGCTCTCTGCTCAGTACGGAGCCTACTTCCTCCTCTTTCTCTGCCTGCCTCTCTGCCTATTTGTGATCTCTCTCTCTGTCAAATAAATAAATAACATCTTTTTTAAAAATTACCCAAAGTATTTAGGGATGCCTGGGTGGCTCATTCAGTTGAGTGCCCAACTCTTGATTTCAAGCTGGGTTCATGATCTCAGGGGTATGGGACTGAGCTCTTTGTTGGGCTCTGCGCTCAGCAAGGAGTCTGCTAGACATTCTCTATCTCCCTCTCCCCCTGTCCCTCCCCTTTTTCTCTCTCTCTCTTTCCTCTCTCTCTCTTCAGTAAATAAATAATCTTTAAAACAAAATTACCCAAAGGATTTAAAAAATAAATGTGAGTGCTAGTGTTGATCAGTTTTTTAGCTCTCGTCTCTAGCACATTGAGTTTTGGAGCTGCAGGCTATGGTATATGCACTGTATGTTGGAGTTTGGAGTCCAAGTGAATGTAACAATTGGAATGTAAATTAAAGACTCAGCACAGGGATTGTGTTTGTTTCACAGAGTTATTTGGAGCACATGATACAAAACTTGGCACACTAGTGCTCAACAACTGTATGTTACAAGAATGAATGAATGTGTTTCTACTAGAGAGATCTCTTATGATACAATTTGCTTTTGAATTTTTGTCTTTTTTGTGTGAATTAAAATACAATTAAATCATAAATAGTTCAAAGTTTCAGAGCAAAAATTTTTCCAATATTTTTTATGCTATCTTCCATGAAAATACCTTCACACGTTTGTATTTTTCATTCATTGACCATTGATTCACTGAGGCCATATACCGCTGTAGGTGGTGAACATGTCAGACACAAGTGAGCTTCAGTAAAGACCTACCTGGTGAGGTCTCTACTTGGTGATGGGTACTGTTTAATTGGCTTGACAAGTCTATCAGAATCAGTAGAAGTGTCAAACTAACACTTCTACTGACACTAATAACTATTCTAGAAATTTATAAATAGCTCTCAAAAAGACACACTGTAATAGGAGTTTAATAAAAACAAGAGAGTTTTTCTTTTACTCATTTTGTCTATTTCAGAGTGAATGGACCCACACTTAAAAAGCTTTTGTGTAGTATCATTTACTATTTCAATCTAGCTAGAAATATTTATTTGCATGAAAACACAAAATAATTTAGTGATCTTCCAAAATGTTTAAAATATTTATTAATAATTATTAATAATAATATCTCATTTACCTCTGTGGCTATCTTCCCTGAAGTATCCCAGCTGTCTTTTTTTATGCCATTAAAGTTATGTTTAGAACAGAGTTTCAGTCTTCCAAATGAGCATTACAAAAATGTGATGGACAGGAAATATTTTTCTTCGTAGGACCTAAGAACATATGGTAATATTCTGAGGACATTACCCTCATTCGACATTTTCGTATTTTGACCCTCTTCTTTGATGTTATTTTCCTTGTACATCAGCATACAGTGTAGAGGAGATGCCAAGAGTTCACATTATTTTTCAGTTTTGCTGCCAACCTACATTCCTGTACAAGAAGCCAGTGCAGGGACTGGGCATTTTGGAAAGGTGCATCACTCATCCAAGCTGTTCAGTGCTCTTTATTCCCAAGCTGGCCCCCATTTTATTACATGGTTATTCTTAGCTCAGTGGAAATCTAGGCTTTCACAACTCTCAACATTTTTATTTTTGTAGATCTCATGAAGAATTTCTATACATGTAAAAGGATCCTTTTTTTAGTGTTTTGATACAAAGGTTCATAATAGCTGTGTAGCCAGTTACTTATGCTGAACTCCTTGATATCCGAAATGACCTTCTCCATCAAGAAGGACCTTGAAAACCTATTTCACTGTGATTCCTGGTGCAGATCAAGTACTTAATGCATGTAAAATAAATAAATGAATTTCTCATCAAGTTTTATCTAGTACTTTTGTACATATGAAAGGGTACTGAGGTTAATCAAGGCATTTTGGGTGAATGGAAAGGGATAGGGTAGATAGCTTTTATTTTTTCAGACAGGAACTCTCCAGAGCAGAGAAAGCACACTTTCTAGAAGTGTTGACTTGTAAGAAAATTCTCCCCACATTTTCCCCAAAGATATAAAATCTTCAGCTCTTGCCAACAATGAATACAGTCAAATTTCAGTTCAGTGTTTACACAGTAGGAAAACTCTAGGAGCCTCAACAATGCTTCTGGTGTTGGCTAATGGCTTTTAAATTAGTAGCAGTCCTTGACTTTCTCTTGATTGTTTAGTTAAAGCTGTCTAAAAACAAAGGAACGACAACAATGGATGTGCCATTGGGGACCAACTTGATTGAATCACTGGACAGTAAATAACTTGGCAATGACAGTAGAATAGCAGAAAACATATTCAGTCCGTGTTTTAAGCCTTTATAGTGCTGGGACTTAGGGAATCCATAACAGTTGAGCAACTTACGTCAAACTAACACTTCTACTGACAAAAATGATAAAATTTAGACAAAATATAATAAACAACTATTCAAAGATACTGGAGAGTGACCATGGAAAGGCAGAAACCAGAGGGATTGCTAACCTTGAAGACAGGAAAGCCAGGCAAAGAGATCCATGATTCAATGGCCTCCCCTAAGAGTAATACACTGGGTAGTAAACAGAATAGAGCTCAGGTACTTCTCAGGCACCAGGCTAAGAAATTTAGGGAGCAAAGCTCAGGGGCTGTAAGAGAAGTAAGAAAGTAACAGAAGAAATGCTAGGAATGTCTGCTGATTCTTTTCCAGCTTTGCTTAACTCATGCACATCAGTCAGACTCCGGAGTATCCTTCCACAGATCTCCTAGTCTTTGTCTATTTGCTGCTCCCTACTCTGCAGGGTTTTTTCCTGCAAAGTGTAGCTGCCTGGTCTCCCTGAATTCCAGCTTGGTGAGGTCACCCATTCTGGACTGTGGTCTTGATATTTCTCCCAAAAGCTTGTCGTTTTTGTTTCCCTTCCAAGAGATCCCTGATCTTCTCTGCTAATCTGTCTACTTCTCATTGCCTTATTCTCTCTCTTTTCTGCTCCTAAGACACCAAAATTACATGTATGTTAGACCATGCATTATTGTTCTATAGCCTTTAGATGCTCTTTTCTTTGTTAAGTACCTTGTGTCCACGTGTGTTTTAATTTGATTAAGTTCTATTAACATATCTTAAAGCTCACTGATTCTTTCCTTAGGTTTGTCAAATCTTTTGATGAACCATCGAGGAAGTTATTTATTTTTCCCTATTCAATCTGATCATTTCTATCCCTTCGTTGAAATTCCCAAACTGTGCATGCACAATACCTACTTTTTCCACTAGATGGCTAACATAGTAATCATAGGTATTTTAAATTCCCTCTCTAAATAGTTTCAATATCTGGGTGGTCTCCAAGTCTAGTTTTTGTACATACCATAAGTTTTTATAGAATACCAGATATTGGGGCGCCTGGGTGGCTCAGTTGGTTAAGTGACTGCCTTCAGCTCAGGTCATGATCCCGGAGACCCGGGATCAAGTCCCACATCGGGCTCCTTGCTCGGCAGGAAGCCTGCTTCTCCCTCTCTCACTCCCCTTGCTTATGTTCCCTCTCTGGCTGTGTTTCTCTCTGTCAAATAAATAAAATATTAAAAAAAAAAAAAAAGAATACCAGATATTGTGTGTTGAATGAGAAGGGCCAAGGTAAATAGCGTTTACACTTAGTAAAGAGCTTTTCTATTCTTCTCTCAGGCTGTTTGTGTGGGGTGTTGAAGAGTCAAGAGTTGTGCTGACTTTGGGTTTTGTTGTTGTTCTGGTATCTTTCAACCTCAGATTCCTCTAGAGTCATTTTGTGCTTAGGCTGGGGGCTGAGGTGGCAGAAAGTTTTCCTAAGTGTTTGTAATGTCCCCTTACTGAATGACTACATCTCAGAGAGAATCTGTGCCCATGTTCTACCTCCTCAGGGCTCACTAGGTTGGTAGTGGGAAGCATGGGGTTGTTCTCTGCTGTCTTGCTTTATCCTCAAACTTATGTTGATCCCATGTGCCTGGGCTCTGCAGGTGAGAGAGCCTAAGCTCTCCTGTCCCTCTCATCATGTCAATTAGGCTCTGATCTCTATCTGTGGCATTTCTTAGGCAGAAAATTCTCCTGCCCCTTCCCCAGCAGCAGGAAATCACTAATGATATTGGATAGGACACTGGACCCAGGATATCTTCCTACCCTTCACCCCAAGATAGAGAATTTTTTCCTTTCTAACTTTTCCATAGCAGAAATGGGTTAGCCAATTTCTTCTTACCTACCTCCTGTGTGATGGCCACTTCTCATTCCCACCATAGGTGAGCCAGTCACACACCTCCTTTCCTGGGGCAAAGCTTATGCCTCAATGGAATTCATGCTACTTTGTTGCTCTGTGGCTTCAGCTCTCTGATGACTTAAAACCAAAAGAGTTATGATTTTGTAGTTTATCGTTTTCTTATTGTTAAATTGGGACAGTCTTTCTAGTATCTACATGTCAGAAAAGGTGAACTCTTTCATTAGATGTTTGATACTAATACTTAATATTTCTTTTTGATGCTATTTAGAGGGCAATGTTTGGAATATTTTATCAGTTCTTTTTTCTGTTATATAGGAATACAACTGATTTTTCCATATTGGTAATAGATTCAGTGGCTTTGCTAAATTCAGATATGAATTTTAATAGATAAATCTTTGGATTTTCTAGGGACTCAACTACTAATCTTCAAATTCTATATTTCTTTATAATCATCACGTAACTTATTTCCTTTTCTGGCCTTATACCACTGCAAGGACTTTTGGTATGATGTCATATACAAGTGATGATAAATATTTTCAGTCTCATTGGGAAACTTTAAACATTTCACTATTAAGTATGATTTTTGCTATAAAATTTCTTAGATATTATTTATGAGGTTAGAGAATTATCTTTTATTCTTAGTATGTTATGAGCTGTTGTGATGAGTTAAGAGCATTTTCTATACCTTTTCAGACAACTGCATGGCTTTTTTTATTGACTTAATGAGAAGAACATTAGATTTTATTTTTTTATTTTTTTATTTTTTTATTTTTTTTTTCCCTTGGGAACATATCTTTTTTTTTTTTTTTATTGTTACTAAATTTTTTTTTCCAGTGTTTCAAGATTCATTCCCCATTCCCCACACCCAGTGCTCCCCGCTTTAGGTGTCCCCAGTACCCACCACCAGGCTCTCCCATCCCTCCACCCCCCTCCCTCCAAGTCCCTCAGTTTGTTTCTGTGTTCAAA